>JAWPHD010010479.1:0-93372 GCA_037043455.1 Cyrtodaria siliqua | reverse complement strand
ACATTATTATCATATTACGTTAGATATAACAAAATTATATGCAAATGGTCTCACACCTCTATTATCTCCCCTGAAAGCTCACGGACTTAGAGACAAAATGAAAACAGAAAATAATTCTATTTTTCTCAATTTTAGGCAATTTTAAATTTGAAAAATAGGTTTTCTTTGCTTTAGCATACATCTGCAGTGTAAAAGACAGATGATACAGAAAATCCCATGTTGATTTGAGGTTTCATTCAAGTTTTAGAATTGTTGACCGAAGCACCGGCATATTCAGCTAGATTGTGTATGAATTTTGTATTTTCCATAGGGTTCACAAAACATGAGCGAGAAAAAAACACAACATGGCTAAATTATGCATTTTATTGTTTTAAATTACTGGTCTTGGCTATACTGAAGATATTAAACCAACAACAATGTCTGCTGCCCTGCTTTGAAGCTCAGATGTTGGAAAAGGCTGTACAGTAACCCTATGGGAAAATTAATTGTGGTGTGAGACCAAATGAAAGGCCGAATCATCGTAGGTATGCATCAGAATTGGCTCGTCGATTTCCGTAACGTTTTGAAACACCGGATTACGGAAATCGATGAGGAGGAGTTCTGTTGTTCAGTGTCGAACGGAGAGACCGAGACAACATGCGACGTCAATTCTCATTAAAATCATGGATATACATTGATACTGCCGTGATCAAGGGTCTGATTTTTAATGAGATTTAATGAGTCTTTTTGGGAGTTACGTGATAAATAGAATCTCACATTCGTACCTATTATTACAGTCGTTGCACACAATTGATATGATACTCGGCACAGCCTCGCCTAAAATTCAGTATTAAACAGACACTCATGTAAGATCTTCTAAATCCTCTATTTATTTCAAAATGAACGCAGGGAAATCTTGATTTTTAAAACTCGCGGCATCCGTTAAATGTTCTACATACACTGAACAAAATTCCTAATTATTAACTAATTTTCTTATTTTAAATATATTTAGAATAGATATGTGAAAAGTATTTTGTTTTGACCCATAGTTTGTAAAACATTTATTTTTTGTTTAAATTGTTACATCTTTTGAGAGTTGCCCTCCTTTATATGAAAATATGAAATGTGCTGATAAAACACATTACATGAGTCGAAGTTCGCTTAAAGATATAAAATTAAATTGGTATGAAATTATAGAAACAAACATAAAAATTTGACCCATTTATCGCAGATTCTCCGTCTATAAAAAATGAAATATGGATAATCTTAAATTACCTCCCTTTAAATTGAATATTGTTTGAAATTCAATAACTGTAATTCAGCGTTAACATTAAACATTTCTAAAATTTCTTTGCAAACGCATTTGTAGTGGTAATGCTAGTAAAACATGATGTCAAAATAATTTTACTGGCATATTTTAGAATTAGGAACATCGAAAGCTTCACTAATTCGAATAAAATCCTATATACCCAGTTGTATAAGCGTTATAACTTATTTCTAAGAAACACATTGACTTAAAAGTTGTAAAATATGTTCATGCAATCAGAGCAGACGATTTACACTTGTTTTTTGCAGTTTAACCGTATCTCTAATCAAACTCAAATACACAAAACAATGAGAATATTATTGACATATTCTTAGGTAGGTACTTAGCAGTTTGGTTTAGTGTAAATTGCATGTTTTCAAATATTATTAATACTTATTGGTTCAAACACATTGTTGTTGCATATTATTAATTGAATAACAGTGTTTTTTTGTGAAAAAAATCATTTTTATATAATTATTTTCAAGAAGATTGATACTGGATTTATAAGTTGAAGTGATGAACTTGACTGTAATTGCATAACCAATGACAAAACATTAAAATAAAGCAACAGTGGATCAACAGAGGCAATACCTTCAGTTATGACATAATTTACGGTGTGGGAATGGAATAACACCATTTTATATTTTCGATATACCACTTAGTTATATAAGTATGCAAATAAGCCTAGTATGCGCTGTCAACAAAAAATTCGATAATGACTATGATCAAATTCCCACGGTTTATGTCGGGTTCGCGTGGTTAAAGCGACAGGCAAAATGCAATAAAAGTCGATATGTGAGTTAAGTGGATAAATAGAATCTAACATTGGTTCTCATTCATTATTGAATTAATTAACTCGTTAGTAAAATGATATATCACCTTTGCAAACTTTTCATATAATTACGTGATATACTAACTATGGGATTGTATTTGCAATGACGGGGGGGGGGGGGGGGGGGGGGGGGGGGGGGGGGGGGGGGGGGGGGAAACAACAGTGAAATATAAACTGGTATGGCTCACATGTGAAATATATGTCTGTTTTATTGCAAAAGTCCCGCCCCTGGATTAACTGCAATGGGACCCACGGGGGCTTCTCTAAGGATTGTCCGAAGTGGAAGCACGAGAGGGAAATACAGACGGTTAAGCTTGAAAAGAACATTTCTTTTCCAGAAGCTAGGAAACTTGTTGAGAGTCCTTACTCCGCCCACTCCATCTGGCAAAATCGAACGCCGATGCGAGTAGGGTCTATCGCGGCGCAGACCATGTTGACCTGGCCAATAGACTCCAACACGTTTACTACTGTTCACTCTCTTTTCAGACTCCTCTAAAACATCTTCAGCCTCTCAAACTGTGGTCCCTCTTAAATAAGCCGTCTGTGGCTCCAAAACCTATTGTGGCTTCTAAGCCTATCACCCCTTCAACTATATCCTCAACAACTCTTACATCTACTACATCTTCTTCATCTATTCCGAAATCGGCGGCCTCTGGGTGCCTCTCGTCCAATCTCGACGATCTCTTCCATGAGTTCGTCACCACGCAGAATTGCTGCACAGACGTGACAGTAAGGACAGGAAATTCGCCCGGGTTGGAAAAGCAGTCGAAAGGATCTGATGATCCGATTAGACTTCACAACAGATTTGGAGACTTGGAGATGGAGGTTGATGATACAACAAATCTGGATCTTCCAAAGTCTCCGAAGTCTGCCAACTCCAAAGGCCGAAAACCCGTACTACCACCGTAGTAACATAAAAATCAAATAAGGTTATTCAATGGAACTGCCGAGGTTTAAAGCCTAATTATGATGAAATAAGCTTATTTTTAAATAAACACAACCCTGTTGCATTATGTCTTCAAGAAACGTCCTTGAAGAACCTTCGTGATGACTAGTGATAAGATATCTTTTAACAACTATTCATTGTATAACTATATTTGTGATACAAATGATAAAGCTGCTGGAGGACAAGACTCGAAACATTTTTCACAGAACTGTTGCATTGAAACTGATTTGCAAGTTGTTGCGGTCCAGTGTTACAATGCACAGAGTTATAACAATATGCTCCTTATATTAATATTGCATGGAAGTACTGGTATTATGAATGATGTTTATGACCTAGGTCTTAGAGGCCGATTACCAATTTTTATAGAGAATTTCGTAGATGATAGACAGTTCGTGTCCGAATGGGTTCAACCCTCTCTGACATTCATGAACAGGAGATGGGTGTGCCACAGGGCAGCATACTCTCTGTCAACCTTTTTAATATAAACATTACAGTATAGTTAAAAGCATCAATCCTGGTGTGGATTCTCTCTATATGTTGACGACTTTGTTATATGTTATCGTACAAAAAACGTGAACACTACTGAGAGACAATTACAACAATGTCTCAATAAACTTCAGACCTGGTCTGATGAAAATGGTTTTACATTTTCTAAATCTAAAACTAATTGTATGCACTTTGTCAACTACGTAAACAACATGAAAACCCTCATCTAACACTAGATGGTTCACCAATACCAGTAGTGGATGAGACTAAATTCCTTGGTCTTAATTTTGACATTAACATTTACTTGAAGGCCAAATGCCTACTAAAGTTGTTGCAAACACTGGGGAGCAGAGCGAAAAGTACTTTTACAACTTTATAGATCTTTTATCAGATTCAAGCTGGACTACGGCTCAATAGTATATGGATCGACTCGCAAATCATACTTGCAGATGCTCCATCCTATACATAATCAAGGATTACGACTCGCCGAAAGTCTATAAGTTGAAGCTAATGAACCATCACTGTCTCATAGACGGTATAAATTACCTTAAATTATAGTTGATACTATTTTCTGCTGGCTTCCAAGCCATGTAGGAATACGTTGGTAATGATAGAGCTGATAGTGCTGCTAAGGCAGCTTTAGATTTACATGTATTTAATGCCAAATTACCTTATACTGATTTTAAATAAAAGTTGTATTAATACATATATTTGTAACTCTTGGCAATCCGCTTGGGATTTGTCAGTGAACAATAAACTCCATTCAATTAAACCGTTACTTGGGGAATGGCTTCTTCTAGTAGACCCATTCGTCGAGAAGAAGTTGTTCTAGACCAGTGCAGGATAGGGCATATACGTTATACCCATTCATACTTATTACAAGGTGAGCAATTACTAGAATGTATACCCTTTTTTGCACCGTTAACGGTCAAACGTGTGTAGACTTCGATCATATGCGGCACAGATACTACAATGTTTGTTTTAGCTTCTTGAAAGAAATCAGACTTTATAAATCATTATATTATGTTATTATATATATTTACTTGCTTATGCACCCGTTAACGGGCATTTGTTGATTAAATATATACATAGTTTATATTACTACCATATCATCCCTTCTTTGTAAATAGTTTTATCTTTATATATTTACATTAATTTTTATTTATATGAGCATTTCTTCATCTTTCATCAGTTTTTGCGCACAATATTGACCTATTTATGTGTCGACGTGCCGTAAAACATCATTAATTTATTCATTCATTCATTCATTCATTCATTCATTCATTCATTCATTCATTCAATATAAAAGACCTTTAGATACATGAGTCAGTCGTGTACAGTGCAACATACCAATAACAAATTCAACTGTATAGTACTATTTTATAATTTTAGCATATTAAAACGCTTTGCAGAAAAAATTACAATAGCATTAACATTTACACATCTATATATTTGTTTTGAAATAAATATTCAAAAGTATGATTGAATAAATAAAGAAAACAGAAGTTTTTATTTTAATCATAAAATCCACTATTTCGCTGGAAAGTATAAAATAAGACCTACTTATGGGAGATAATTCAAATATCCATCACAACATTTTCACGGAGTAGTTATGCATCTTATGCGTTGTTATAACTCCTCTACTGCAACTACTGCATCTACTGCTGCTGCTGCTGCTCCTGCTGCTCCTGCTGTTACTGCTGCTGCTACCTCTACAGCTGCTGCTGCTATTACTGCTGCTGCTGCAGTTACTGCTGCTGTTCTGTTGTTACTGCTGCTACTGCAGTTACTGCTGTTTCTACCGCTACAGCTGCTGCTGCTATTAATGCTGCTGCTGCAGTTACTGCTGCTGCTCTGTTGTTACTGCTGCTCCTGCTGTTACTGCTGCTGCTACCGCTACAGCTGCTGCTGTTATTACTTCTGCTGCTGCAGTTACTGCTGCTGCTACTGTTGTTACTGCTGCTGCTACTGCTGCAGCTACTGATGCTGCTACTGCTGCTGCTACTATTACTACTACTACTGCTACTGCTGTTACTGCTGCTGCTGCTACTAATACTACTACTACTACTACTACTACTGCTGTTACTGCTACTGCTGCAGCTACTGCTACTGCTGCTGCTGCTACTCCTACTACTACTGCTGTTACTGCTGCTGCTACTGCTGCTGCTGATACTGCTGCTTCTACTGTTACTGCTGCTGCTACTGCTGCTGCTGCTACTCTGCTGCTACTGCTACAGCTGCTAGTGCTAGTACTACTACTTCTGCTACTACTGCTGCTGCTGCTACTGCTACTGCTACTGCTACTACTACTGCTACTGCTACTTCTACTGCTACTGCTACAGCTACTGTGCTCTGCTACTACTACTACTTCTACTACTACTCCTGCTACTACTACTACTACTACTACTACTACTATTACTACGACTACTACTACTACTACGACTACTACTACTACTATCATATGTATGTATGTGTGTGTGTGTGTGTGTGCGTGCGTGCGTGCTTGCGTGCGTGCCTATGGATGGATGGATGGAGGATGGATGGAGTTTTTTTTGTATGTTTTTTTTTTTCAATCACCACTTGGGTGACCCGTTTATTCTCCCCGTAAATAGGTGTGTGATGGGTCGGGGAGGACCATCCCACCGCACACCTTACAAATATAATGATATATATCTTAATAATTCCTGAAGATTCATATGAGCATAAAGTACAAGCATATTATCATTATTAATTAATATGTAAACAAATAGTTATACTACATGTTGCAATAGATGCAGTTAATATTTTTATTATTAAGGGGAAGTATTTTAGCATGTTAAACAATAGATTTTTTTTAGTTAAGATCTAAGTTTTCTTACTCTGTATGCTAACCCCCATGCAGCCCCTCACAACAGGAAACATATGAGCATTGATTAAAATGATATCAACTTTAAAAGTGATGCGGTCTTGGTTCAGCTAAATTGGCCTATGTAAACACTTTTTATTCAGATATTATTATCTTTTATCCCATTAT
Organism: Cyrtodaria siliqua; assembly: GCA_037043455.1. Taxonomy (NCBI): domain Eukaryota; kingdom Metazoa; phylum Mollusca; class Bivalvia; order Adapedonta; family Hiatellidae; genus Cyrtodaria; species Cyrtodaria siliqua. Next base: position 86,810 of record JAWPHD010010479.1, on the reverse strand, counting down.
TTGGTGAATATTTCATACAGTGAATTACAAAATTTTACAAAAACTCATTTTGTAATAAGTTTATCTTAGGAAGGTTCGAAAATATCTTTGTATTTTTGCCAGTTTTGGTAGAAAGGTTCTAGATTGTTGTTCATAATGGCTATTTCTTTAAGTGTTTTATAACAATACACAAGTCTGTTTTTGAAGGCTGCTATAGAGAGTGGTGTATTTAGGCGTTTAGAAGAAAATATATAGTACTTGATTTCAAGTATTACACTGAGATCAGCTGTAGACATATTATTACCAATGTTAAAAATAAATAACTCCTTAGTGAATGGAATTAAAACACTTTTAGTGTATAACCAATTATTTACTTGATGTAAAAAGTTCTGTGTATCAGGACAAGACCATAACAAATGGACCAATGTTTCTTCCTGGTTACAGGTGTGACATAGAGGGCTATCTATTGCATTTATGGTATGCAAGTATTTTCTTGTAGGTAAAATTCTATGGATAATTCTAAGTTGAAACCACTGTAATGTAGAACTAGAGGTTGATTTGAAAGGTGCTTTCCAAAACAACATAAATTTTTAATATTGACAGTGTTAGTGACTATATGGTGCCACCCACTACTACTTGTATTGCTAATGAGTCGTTTCATCCATGATACTTTTAACCCAAAGATAAAAGCTTGCAAGTTGGTCATATTTAAGCCGCCTTCAGAATATTGTTTGATTACGACAGCTTGTTTGATTTTAGCTGGACCTTCCCACAAAAATTCATATAAAATGTTGTTGATAAGTTTAATCGTCGACTCATTTGGGTTGGGGAGAGACATAAATAAGTGATTGAGTTTTGGTATTAATAAAGTTTTAATGACTGTTATTTTTCCAGGAGGAGTTAGGTACCTACGTTTCCAAAGCTTAATGTGATATTTTATTGTTAGTATTTTATGATTATAATTTATGTCAATCATTTTGTTTAAGTCTACATGAAAATTAATTCCTAAAAGTCTAAATTCATTTTTTCCCCATGATAATTTCCATCGTGTTTTAATTGTTTCTGAACTAAATCTTTTTTTTTCCTATCCAAACAACTTGAGTTTTGTCGAAATTTATTTAAGGCCTGAAATTTCTGCATAATTAGATAGTACATGAAGTGTTTCATTTAAAGAAATATCCGTTCCATCCAGAAGAATTGATGTGTCATCGGCATATTGTGATAATTTATGTTCCTTGTTGTTAATGGTTATTCCTTTATTTTTTGTATTATTTTTAATTATTATTGCTAGTATTTCTGCACATAAAATAAAGATATATGGCGAGATCGGATCACCCTGACGGCAGCCTCTACCGATTGAAAAAAATGAGGATAAATGCCCTCCGAGGTTAACAGCTAGTTTTGCTTTATGGTAAAATAATCTAATCCATGATATTAGAGAATTACCAAATTTAAAATACGTCAAGACTTTATAGATAAAAGACCATGATAAAGAGTCGAATGCCTTTTCAAAGTCGATCAACAATAGAAGACCTGCTATATCTTGCTCTTCTGTGAATTGCATGATATCATATATTAAACGAGTATTTTCACCAAGATATCTCCCTGCAATAAAACCAGTTTGACTATCATTAATAAGTTTAGGTAATACAGCTTTAAGTCTATATGCTATGGCTCCTCAGGCTATTTTATAGGCACAATTGAGTAGAGATATGGGTCTGTAATTTTTTAAAAATTGTCTTGGCTTGTTATCTTTTGGAATACAAGTTATGACTCCTCCTGTCTGAGTTATTGAAAGTTCCCCTTTTGTGTAACCATAATTGATAGCTCGAACAATAAAATGACCTATTTTTTTCCAAAACTCTTTAAAGAAGTCTGCTCCAAAGCCATCTGTTCCGGGTGAACGGTTATTATGCATGGATGATAGAGAACGGGATGCTTCTTCATATGTTAGAAAGCCATCCAGAGATTTTGATTCTTGTTCATTAAGGGCTGGTACTTTGAAGTTAAAAAAATCTTGATTGAGATCAACATTATTTAATTCTGAGTCCTTGTTGGAATACAAGTTTTCATAAGATGATTTTGTTTCATCCAAAATTTTAAATTGATCAGTTATAATAGTTCCATCTTCTTTTTCAATTTTTGGGATAATTTTACTAGTGAAATTATGGGATTCTAAATTACAGAAAAATTTACTTGGCTTTTCTACTTCTTCAATTATATTTGCACGTGACCGAATTAAAATTCCATTCATTTTTATTTTTCGCAGTTTCTGAAGTTCATCTTTTAACTGTAGAAGTAAGGCGGTCTTACTAGGTGTCAGATCATTTTCTGTTATTTGAATTTGTTTTATAAGTTTTTTTTCTAGTTCATCATTTTGCTTCTTTTTGTAGCTTGAGTAAGAAATTGACTTTCCTCTAAGTTCCATAAGTAAAGTATCTAAAAAGAGCTGATCATTTATCACAAACTGTATTTGGTCATTTGGCAAATTATCAATATTTTCCATATTATAGACAGGGCACGCATACTGACTTTTAATATCAGTTATTTTGTTGTTAATGGTTTGTAAATAGTCTAAATCCTTTAATAGGGAATTATTGTGCTTCCATAAGGGTTTGCCTTTCACAAATTGTGTAAAGCTACAGTTTATTATTGTCATAGAGTGATCAGACCTATATCAATTATACAGTTATTTATAAATGAAAGAAGGGAGTCAGAAACCAAAAAAAAATCAAGTCTAGCTTGTTTAAGAGGATTTTTTTTGCGCCATGTATACCTTCTCAGGTTAGGGTGAGATTCTCTAAAAGGGTCAATTAAATTGTTTTCATACATAATGTCTAACACTGTTTTTTGTGCATTTTTGTTGTTAATGTGTTTATAATTATAGTAGTCAAGCTTGGTATCTTGGACTAAATTAAAATCACCACAAAAAATAAGATCAGTATTTTCATAATCTTCCACTTTTGAGATGATATTTCTAAAAAAAAGAAGGTAAATCTTGATTTGGGCCATAAAGATTGATTAATGTAAACCTTTTGGTATCCACAGATATGTCTATAATAAGAAAATTCCCTTCTGGGTCTGAAATATAATTGTGAATTTTGAAGTCTAATTCTTTACTGAATAGAACGGCTACTCCTCTAGCATTTGATTTTCCACAGCTAAAAAACACATTCACTGCCCCATTGTGCACGAATCAAATTCTCTGTTGCCGATGTTGAATGTACATCTTGTAAACAATATATTTGACATTTCTTAGATTTAATGTAATTAAAAACATCTAAGCGTTTTTCTGCCGACCCAAGACCTTGGCAATTAACAGATTTTCACATCAGTCATTTACATAAATTGAAAAACAATGTGTGGTGGGCATGGAGGTAACACCAGAGTACAAAAAGAAAACTAAGTAAATGCAGAATTCAAAACTTTTCTGCATGTCTACTAATCTAAGTGTAGTGCATATATAATGACAATTCAGCACTTATAAATCAGTCTTATTCTATTAAAAGAGGTTTATAATATAGGAAAACATGAAAAAACGGTAATGGCAAAGAGGTATCTATGTCATATTGTAAACCATTCAAATATTAATAATCGCTCAAATAATCAATGAATGAATCAATCAGTGGATCAATCGGTCATTCAGTCAATCAATCAAATGATCAATGGATCAATCAGTCATTCAGTAATCAATCAATCAATCAATCAGTCAATCAAACAGTCTATCTATTTACAATGAATTAATCATTCAGTCATTCAGTCAATCAATCACTCTATCAGCCACCCAGTAAATCAGATCAAATGACCAATCCAATCTGATTTAAAGAAGAGTAAAAATAATTCCATGAGATTTTATACAAAAAGTATTAAAGATGTTTCATATGTTTTATAGAAAGCATTTAGGGTAAATAATTGAATTACTTTATTAATTTAAGTATTTTGTATATGAAGACCAGGATAACTTCGATGAATTTAATGCGTTATCATAAGTCATTACAAAATTAAAATATTAATAAACAAATATGAGTTAACTTTTATCTTTAAAAAATAAAAATGTATTAACAATAATAATAAATAATATACGGCAGTTCTGACATAATAAGGAGAAGAAAAGAAAAGAAAAGACAAATCATGCAAACTCTGACAACTCTGACATGTCTATGCTGCATGAAACGATATGTTATTCTATGCTCAGTACTTGATATATACGCATATATATATAGAGCTGTCATATATTTTGTTCCACAGCTAAAAAACACATTCACTGCCCCATTGTGCACGAATCAAATTCTCTGTTGCCGATGTTGAATGTACATCTTGTAAACAATATATTTGACATTTCTTAGATTTAATGTAATTAAAAACATCTAAGCGTTTTTCTGCCGACCCAAGACCTTGGCAATTAACAGATAATATTTTCACATCAGTCATTTACATAAATTGAAAAACAATGTGTGGTGGGCATGGAGGTAACACCAGAGTACAAAAAGAAAACTAAGTAAATGCAGAATTCAAAACTTTTCTACATGTCTACTAATCTAAGTGTAGTGCATATATAATGACAATTCAGCACTTATAAATCAGTCTTATTCTATTAAAAGAGGTTTATAATATAGGAAAACATGAAAAAACGGTAATGGCAAAGAGGTATCTATGTCATATTGTAAACCATTCAAATATTAATAATCGCTCAAATAATCAATGAATGAATCAATCAGTGGATCAATCGGTCATTCAGTCAATCAATCAAATGATCAATGGATCAATCAGTCATTCAGTAATCAATCAATCAATCAATCAGTCAATCAAACAGTCTATCTATTTACAATGAATTAATCATTCAGTCATTCAGTCAATCAATCACTCTATCAGCCACCCAGTAAATCAGATCAAATGACCAATCCAATCTGATTTAAAGAAGAGTAAAAATAATTCCATGAGATTTTATACAAAAAGTATTAAAGATGTTTCATATGTTTTATAGAAAGCATTTAGGGTAAATAATTGAATTACTTTATTAATTTAAGTATTTTGTATATGAAGACCAGGATAACTTCGATGAATTTAATGCGTTATCATAAGTCATTACAAAATTAAAATATTAATAAACAAATATGAGTTAACTTTTATCTTTAAAAAATAAAAATGTATTAACAATAATAATAAATAATATACGGCAGTTCTGACATAATAAGGAGAAGAAAAGAAAAGAAAAGACAAATCATGCAAACTCTGACAACTCTGACATGTCTATGCTGCATGAAACGATATGTTATTCTATGCTCAGTACTTGATATATACGCATATATATATAGAGCTGTCATATATTTTGTGAAAAACTGAGGTCTAAAAAAAAGAAAAAAAAAGAAAGAAGTAACAGTCCCACCCCCACAGCCTCCACCTCACCACACATACACATACTCATGTACACATACATGTACATTTACTAGAGGGAAACATACGTATTCATGCATACATCTCCACACACTCCACACATGTGACAGTGTACATAATATAGACCTACACATATAAACAATTGTACTCACCAAACTGTAGAGTAGTTTTTATAATCCCAAATGGAAACATAATAAGTAAGCTACACAATTGGGTCAGCTTATCAATAATTATATGTTCATATGGTCACTCTGTCACTCAAAGTATTGTAACTGTAAAACATGGTCCGAGTCTTACTTTGTTCTCTAGGTAGCATACTTACCTGCTTAGTTACAAATCAAATTATTATGTAACGGCAGATTCAGGGGAAGGGTGCAGGGGATTTAACTGTCTAAGTGTTCAATATCATGAAACAATACATGTATTTACACACATGTATCACACACATGTATCCATAGTTTTAATGATTAATCACATCACTGATATTGTCAAACAATAACTGCTACTAATACTACTACTACTACTACTGCTGTTACTGCTGCTGCTACTGCTGCAGCTACTGCTGCTGCTGCTGCTGCTGCTGCTACTCCTACTACTACTACTGCTGTTACTGCTGCTGCTACTGCTGCTGCTGATACTGCTGCTTCTACTGTTACTGCTGCTGCTACTGCTGCTGCTGCTACTCTGTTGCTACGGCTACAGCTGCTAGTGCTAGTACTACTACTTCTGCTACTACTGCTACTGCTGCTGCTGCTACTGCTACTGCTACTGCTACTGCTACTGCTACTGCTACTGTGCTCTGCTACTACTACTACTACTACTACTACTACTACTCCTGCTACTACTACTACTACTACTACTACTACTACAACAACTACTACTACTACTACTATCATATGTATGTATGTGTGTGTGTGTGCGTGCGTGCGTGCGTGCTTGCGTGCGTGCCTATGGATGGATGGATGGAGGATGGATGGTGTTTTTTTTGTATGTTTGTTTATTTGTTTGTATGGTACTTTACGTCATTTTCAACACATATAAAGTTATATGACGGTCGATTGTTTGTGGTGCAGGCAGACCACCCAATTGTCCTGGGTAGAACCAGTACTGTACACTTCCGGCCATCCGTAAGAATGTATGTATGTGTGTATGTGTGCTTGCAAGGGATCATCAAAACTTCATCTTTTCGGTATTTACTGACATTCTAACTGACGTTTGTTTAGTTTAAACTTATTTATTTTACATCGATTGTACGAAAGCTCTATGAACTTATTCGAATCACTCTCGATGTCTTCCTGGGTAGAACCAGTACTAAGCAATGCAGATAAAGTGTCTTACTCAGGGACACAACGCATATGACAATGGCGGGAATCGAACCGACGACTTTTGGATCAAGGGTCCAACTTTGGATCATGGGTCTAACGTTTGTTTAGTGCTGTGTGGCGACTGTTGACTACAATTCCGCTATTACTTACTGGTCCTTTTAGATCATCAAGCACAATCTGTGTGGTTTTAAAGTAGAATACCGCTTAAGCAGGTGCCAAGGGGGCATGAGAGTTTTTGCAAATTATGTGACCTCTCACGAACACTCACTATAACCGAGTATGCTACTATTTCTCTCTTGTCTGGATCCCTTTTTCAGTATTAATTGACATTCATACTAGCGTACATTTGTGTGTGGGCAAATGACTGTGTTTTAGAAAAAACAGTAGTGACTTTTTGCTTGGAAAATGGCGGAGTAAACTGTATTCATACAGACCAACATAATGCAATTCCACTGTTTTGTAAGACCTAAATCCATTCCCATAGGCTCCATGTATAAGATTTATTATCACAAATAAAGACTGCCTTCAGTGAATGGGATTGAACCAAGAACTTGTGAGTTTCTGACAAAACACTTACTACTCCGCAGAATTTTACAGAGCTGTTCGCTACGATGGCCCATTTGGCTCACATTTACTTCACTTCTATTTCTTGACTTCCGCATTCCGCATTCCGCATTCCGAATTCCGCATTCCGCATTCCGCATTCCGCATTTCGTAGTAATATTTGCCAGCGCTTTATATCACAGCGCTATATATCACCAGTGGTCCCCGTGTGGTTGCCGGGGTAGAATACAACCACTGCAAACACACCGTCACATGCAGAGGGGTAGGACCCCCCTCCCCCCCTCCCCCCCGGCACACACCACCACACACACAAACATATTCATATTCATTTTGTCAATTTTTGTTCATGCTCATTAAAGATCTTCATCATGACCCCTGCATTTTTTCAGGTGCCATCTCGCTCACATCACTAAGAGCAGTGGCAGAAAAACAATAAACATGGCTCCAACGTAAATGGAGTGTCTACAATAGAATTTGCAGCAACTCTGTAGTTCAGAATGAGAAGGTCCTAGGCCCATTCTCCATATTTTATCTCGATGTACATGGAGGATGAGCCTGGCATGTCCATGCCTGTTAGGCGCCATATAACCTTTCATGAGTTTGTGCGCCTTAAAACCCAGTTCAATTCAATATATCACTAGTGGATCCAGGATGATGTATAAACTCAGAGTAGATCACTAGCGGATCCAGAGGGAAGCCCGTGTGGGCTGGACTGACTGAGATTTTCTAATTTATATAAGATATATTATATTAAGCCCCCCCACACCACCACCACACCCCACACCGTGAAAAGTCGCAAATGTTTGGTTTTTATTGTTAAAACATTTGGTCTAAGTTAGACTCTCTCCCCACGCCTCGAGGTAAAATACTTGATCAGCGTATGTTGATCTATCAAACTCGAGTTAAAAAATGTTTTGCTTTTTTAATGATGTTATTTTTAAGTTTCGGGTATTTATTAAAGTTTATTCGCACCACTTAGATTTTAAGAGAAGGTAATGGCTTCGCCTCAGAGAGAATGAAAAAAATAAAAAAATATAAGTTTTATTTTTCATATTGGCACTAATAATAAATGAGAGTATTTTTGAAAAGCTTATATTTTATATTGAAGTTTATAGTATGAGTATATACAAAGGAAAAGCAGATACTCAATTAGTGTAGATTTATAGGGTATAATAGTATATACGTTTATGGTGTATTTATACAAAGTATACGCGGATACTCAGGTTATAGGGAATTTAACTTAATGTTATGGGGTATATATATATATGTATTTTAGGTGTTCTGTTGTAATTTTCGTCTCACTCTGTTTCGCCTCAAATTACAACAGAAACGCCCAAAATACATATATATAATAAATCACCATGAAATGAAATGGTGATTTACTTGATTTATTAAAACTTTTTTAAAATAGGGGTAGTGAAGATTGCAAGTTTAAATTTTTTAATAGTTATCAAAATTACATTCAATTAACAATTTTTCGATCTTGAATACAAAGGTGGTGGATCATACTCAAACACACTACTAAAACAATAAATCACACACTTTTTAGACTTTTTTGTAAGGTTGCCATTGCTTCCTTTCTTCCCTGCTCTACTAGTTCTTTTTTTTGAACTTCACTTATTTCAGCCTTTTTTTGTTTTGTGTCCTGTTTTAAACTATAATATTTATCTAACTCATCCAAAATCAACTTAAACTCTTGATCAGATATTTGTGCATCACTCAACGCTTTTGATATTAACTGCTTTATACTATTTAACTTAGACTCTGCCAAAGTTTTTATTTCATGATGTTTTTGAGCTTTTGCATTAAGCTTGCGTCTGATAAAATTAATACAAACACCTGTAGCTCCACATACTATTGCTGCTATTTCTAAAGGTAACAAAACTGGAACAACAAATCCAATCCCAGCCATAATAACACCTGCAGATATCAAGGTAGTGTCAATTCAATCTGTAATATTAATACCACGTTTATATTTTTTATAAAGTGACTGACGTATATCTCGCTCTGTAATTAACTTTTTTTCAATCTCTGAAATCTTTTGTAATCTATAATTTTGTCCGTCTTCCACTGGCAACTCAGGATATATACTTGGTGCTGTCGGTTGCTTCATTTCTTTTATTAATAAATACAAAATTAAATTAATTCAATTAATAATGATGCCACCGTATTTACAGCGGTAGCGTTGGCAATCTTGCATACAAAGTTAAAAACAGAACCAGCACCAATCTCTAAAGGTTTATCAAAGTTATCATGATTGCGTGGGATGATGTGAAGCGTTATGCCATAATTTGGTTGTTCAACACCATTGACAGAAAATATTACAGATACGTCACCAACTAATCGTTCACATGCTAAACCTATTCCCATAATCCGTCCACGGCGTGTCATTACATGCCCCACATTTGATTCTGCTCCACCATTACCAAATGAGAGTATTCTATTCAACACAAGTGGACCCTTAGCCTCCGCAAATATTGTTATAATCCCATATTTAAGATTATCAACTCTATTTTTTAAATGATTAAACTGGTCAACAAAAGGCACAATTCGCCTATATAAATATTGAACATCATTTATCAAAACCTCTAAGTCTTCTGTTTTTTAGGTCTTGTTGGTCCAAATATACTCATTGTTTTTTTTTATAAAAATATATTTTTAAATAATTTCTAAAACACAACTCATAGGCAAACCGTGATTATTTATCTTGTTGCCATACTCATCTCTAACTTCTATTTTCAATTCAGTAATTGCACCATTCATAAGACAGTGATATTCAGGATAAAAACTTGTATATGCTATATCTCCAAACTGCTTATTTACTACAGGCACAACACCTATAATAGTGCTTGGTGCACCATTGAAATAATTACTACTCGTATTAACTTGTTTCAGATGAACATATAGCTGTTTATAAGGAGCTAAATCAATTGGGTAATCTCCTATATTAGTACCTGTCAACCATTTTCTGTCCTTGAATCCCAGCATTTTTGAAAGACCGCTTGACATTCGTGTCTCTATTGGCGTATGTATAATGCTGAAGCCAATTTGGACAATATTGTCCAGGATAATCTTTTCATTTAGATTTTTAAACTTTTCTACCAAGTCTTGAAAGTTATAAAGTCCACCTGGAAAAGGTTCTATTTTAGCTGGGTTTCTTGTCTTTACGATTTCACCATTAATATTATGCCAACCGATAGTGTATGTAAAACTTTTTAATCCAACGCGCTTAGTTCCATCTCTATTATCGATATACTGTTGTAAATTAATAGAGTTGTCTATGTTTGAAATTGTATGAAACATTTTTTTTTAATATATATATATATATAAAAACACAAATAAAAATGATTTCTAAAGAATTCAAATATAACCCAGATGCTCACTATTCAAATACTTTTAGCAAGAAAGTGATAGATATAATAAATCAAAACATAGTCATTACATCAAACGGTAAAGACTTTAAAGCATCATTTCCAAATGTCTTTGAAAAATACAAACTCCCATACGTCAAATCAAATGCTATAGTCCAACGCTGGGGAACAGATTGGATGTCATTTTGGCAGAACCAGTTGAATTTTGCTATTTGGTGTGCGACAACTGGATGTGGTATTGATTTCAACAATCATCTAAAAGCTGATGCCCTGGTGGGTTCGTTATTTCGATTTCATGTCTATTACCAAGTCAGAAGAATATTATTTGAGATGAGTGTAGCAATGCCGCAAGACTCAAATTGAAATGCGTTTAATAACACATATAACCGAAACGCATACGAGAGAATATGCAAGGAGTTTAACGTTGACTTAAATTCGGACTGGAGACAGAAACAAAGCTATAATGATGGTCTAGGAACAATTTATAATTACTGGACAAATATTGGTTATCATCCTTTGATAAATACTGTTTACGACAACAAAACGATGAGTTTTACAGTTTATGAGAGTGATAAAACATATCACATTGATTACATTGCACAAGGATCTGAGGCTGACAATAGTTGGTCTAATTTTATACTAGATTGTTCATTTGGATTTACAAGAGCTGGAGTAGAAAGAATCAATGAGAGCATAAGAACATACTGCTGGGCAATTCTTGGCTCACAATCACAAACAAGAACAGATATACTTGGAACTGGAACGGCATTTGATGCACAGAAACAATTTTTAGCAAATGTAGAGGACGCAATAAATAGCCCCATCGACTTGCCCAGTCAAATTTCAAGATATGAAAACACCTTAAAATATGCAAGAAGTAAAGTAAATTTTGTCTATTGAAGTGGATTGTATATGTCTCCGAGCCACATGGAATTAAGAATCGGAATAATACAAGACTACAATAATGAAATTGTAATAGCAACCGATGCACAAGCATTAGGATTGAATAATGATGTAAATGTAAAACCAGTGCCACCAAAAATTATTCAACCTTTTCAAGGCACCACAACAAAGAAATTTTTACCGGAACATTCTGACTTTGATAAATCAATACATAAAACTGTGGAACATAACCCACAAGAAATACAAAAAATAGCGATTGAACACGAAGATAACAAAACAACCATAATTGTTGGTACTATAGTAATAGGTCTTGCTGCATTACTTATTTACGAGATTTACTAAACCATTTTTTGGCTGCCACATACAATAACCCGGAAACAAACACAAGCAAAGCCCATAGATTGCTACCAAGCCAATTAATAACATTACCTGTTGCAGATAAAAGCCATGATACTATTGCACCAATAACTCCTGGAAGCGCTGCAGCAGCTTTACCAGCTAGGTTGGCAAGAAGTTTACCAAGATTAAATAGTTTTTTTTTATCCAGTCTTTTACACTTGATGGATCAGGTTTTGGAGTTGGAGTTGGCGCAGGACTTGATGTGGGAATAATAGAATTAATTATCACCCCAAGAATCATACCAAATGCAGTTAGGATACTAACAATAGTAATACCTTGCTCCCTAAACAAGGTTTTGATCCTCTCACCAAGTGTTGTATCCTCGTTTAACATTTTGTTTATTGTCTCTTTTATCCTGCTTACTTGGTTACGAAAAGCTTCTCTGTTCTCATTAATGACATCCATTCTTGCACCTCTCTCATCTTCAAGGTCTTTGATGCGATCGCTAATTCTTTTTATCTGGAATTCATCATTATCAGTCTTAGCTTGTTCTAACTTTTGTTTTTCTCTTGTTATGTCTTTATCAAGTTGTGTGAGTTTTGCCAAGTTATTGGTGAGTTCTTCCTTGACAGTTGTCATCGCTTTTACTATTCCGTCCATTTCACGCTTGTCTATATTTGTTTGTGTTGAAACATCAGGACGCTCATAAAGAGCACTTTCTATTGACTGTGTTGTGTCATTCACAATATTTGATAAATCTTGTAATGGAATAGCATCTACATTATCTGGTAAATCATGTATTGTGCTCTCCAATACTTGTCGAAATTCTTGTGATACTTTTGTTCTACTGTCATACTCCGGCAAATTTAAATATTGTCTTACCGCCCTTGTTCCCCCAGAGCCAACAACCCTGTTATATTCACCTACCAAAGAACCAAGAGCAAGAAATGTAAAAGAACCTTGCTTGGCAGTTATTCTTATTTTTTTATCATCAAACAACCGCCAGTATAATGTTTTACCATCAGATGATACTTTAAACTGGTCATAATCCTTTTTATCCGGCGCCATTTTATATCGTTTTTCTATTTCATCAGAAAAGGATTTTACAAGATTTTTTTTGTGTGCTTCAAGTTGGGATTCTTTCAGCCTTCCTCCAAGGTCAGCAAGATGATCGCTTTCATTAAAAAAACTTCTTCGAACCGGCTCATCTGGAACCATAGGTAAACCATCCTCAAAGTATTCATCATAATCATCTGGATCGTACGTAGGATTGTCAAAATCAAATCCACCCTCAGCCATTGTTTATTTTATTTAATTTTAAAAAATATATTTAAAAAATAAAAACAATGTCAGCTTACGGAAACAAACTCAACCCTCATAGAAAACTAAGAGAGCCTCATGGTGCCAAAGGCATCCGCACAAGTGTAGTAATAACTAATAATCCATCAACAATAGACCAAAACCAGCAAATGCTTGTAAGATTTCCAAATCTAAGTACTAATGATGTAATAGTTCCTTGTACTGCTCGTCTTGCCTTTGAAATAGAACTTAAAAGCAGAACAGACGCCAACGATACTCTATTCCAGAATCTGGGTAGAACAATTGTGAAAAAAATGACAATAAGAATAAGTGGCAATGAAGTCATGTCAATAGATGACAGTGATATATATCATTGTTATGTAGATTTATGGAAAAGCCCTACTGAACGAGTAAACATAGCTTACCAAGGTATTGGTAAAGCAAACATGCTAAAACATAGAGTTGGTGCGGGAGATAAATCCTCAGACACCGAAGATGAAGCTATAGCAGCAGCTTATGGAAATAGATTTTGTATTCCACTGGACTTTGAAATGTTAGAAAGTCATATGCCATTTTATCAAGCGGGGCTTGGTGATAGGTTAGAATATGAATTAACGTTTAACGATTATAACAAAGTTATCAAAAGCAGTGATGATGATGCATCTTATGTAATAAAAAATATCTGCTTGGAATTTGATACGGTTAGTGATGTTGAATTATCCAGACAAATAAGACAGCAAATCAATGGTAAGATAGTATTTTTGTATGATCGTATCTTGCGACATAGAAAAATAATAGCAAACAAATCTGAAACCCTTTGGAACATCAACATTAATACACCAGCACAGAGCATGAAAGGTATTTTAATGCTGTTTGAAGACCCAGAAAGAACAAGCACAGAAACCTATTACAACCCAAAGATTGAAAAGGTTGAAATGACAATAGAGGGAATACCAAATCAGTTGTATAGTCAGGGCATGAGGGCATATCAACATTGGGATGAAATCAACAAATATTTTGCCTTGACCTCAAAAAGAAACAAAGAGACAGAAATAGTAGCGAGGGAATTAAACTTTACCAATGTTTCTCTTGAGACCTATCTAACAAAATCATATGCTTTGTGGCTTGACCTTAGAACATGCGATGACAATTTATTATACGGCAGTGGAAGAAGAATAGAAAACGGCAGTGAAGGCATAACGATATTAATAAATAAAAAAGCAGATGCAGATCAACCTTTAAATATTTATCTACATATAATACAAGATGCGCAAATCAATTTCGAAGATGGAAGATTCAAAGATGTACGATACTAGTTTACAACAAAAATATCCTAAATATTCACACAGTGCCATTATCTGTGGTCAGACAGGCTGTGGTAAAACAGAGTTGGTTCTTGACATACTTGAACAAGAGTATGTTGGAGTTTTTGAACATATAATTATATTGTGTCCAACCATAGAGTGGAACGAGGCTTATAAAAATAGATCCTGGATAGGTGATGTAAAAAACCCAAAAGATAAAAAAAATAATTTGTCAATCCCGTGAGCAACGTTAAAGAAATGTTACAAGAACTGTTGCGTTTATTTTTCAAAAGATATGCTGGCAAGCCCACATTATACATCATTGATGATTGCTCCGCCACAAAAGAATTAACAAAGAAAAAAGATATGTTATCAGAGTTGGCATTCTCTGGTCGTCACGCCAAACAATCAGTGTGGGTCATTTAAAAGAGATATAATTCTGTATTGAAAGATTTGAGAGAGCAAGCAAAATGGTTGTGTATGTTTTACACTAAGGACAGAGATAGTTATGAAAATTGTTTGAGAGAAAATGATGTTATTCCGACGTTGGAGGAGAGAACCAGAATAAGAAAAGCTTTAGCAAAGACTAAATATTCCAAGTTGATATTGAGGACTGACCAACCAACTGGTTATTGGGTTGAATAATTTTTGACAGCAATGCTTTTTTTCTAACAGCATTGCTTTGTTGCTAATAGTAATACTAACAGCAAAGTAGCAATGTTAATAGCAATACTGACATGAAAATATAATGAAAATATCAGAAAATATAGTAATGCTTATAGCATTGCTCATAGTAAAGTAGCAATGTTAATAGCAATGCTTGCAGCAAATTAACAATGCTAATAAAAAAATAGCAATATTAATAACAATGCTACTAACAATACTAACAATTACTAGTTGCATGAATATCGCGGCTGGTTGTTTTATGTTTTATGTTTATTTCAAGATAAAAAATAAAATTATTAATATAAAAATGAATGCGGAAGAACTATTACAAGATATGTCGGAAGGTTTTACGGAACGTGATGAATCAAAGCAACAAGAAACAAAAAAAGAAAGATTATCAGCCATAGTGGCTGGCGGTGGTAGTCGTCAATATTTGGGTAAAGACATAAAACTCACGAATATAGATGGCATGCCACCGGATGAAATTAACAAACTTTACTGCAGATATGAAGCAAGGCTTGGGGCAAGCATGACCAAGACTTTAGGCAATTCTTTTATTAACTTGTATGTGATGGGAGTATCAAAATATTTTAATGTAACCAATCCACCAAAGCTGATAGAAGATTTGGAGGAAGACCCATTTATTAATCATGCTTTGACAAGTGCTTGTTGTGAGTTCTATTACAGGTATGGAATGTGCTTAGCACCATTTACAGCAATACTGACAACTGTTAGACATATTGATTTTTATAAAAATAAAAATATAGATAATATAAATGGAAAACCAAGAGAGTGAAGTTATACCTGTTGAGGTTGAACAACAAAAAGTAAAAAATCCAAAACGAATAGAGGCTGGAAAAAAAGGAGCAGCGGCAAGAAAGGCAAAGCGTTTGCTTCAAGATGCTCAAGATGCTGCAAATCAAATAACAAAAATAACAATAGATAAAGAGGAACCAGAAATCCAAATAAACGTATACAAAAATTATATTCCACCGTGTCTGGTTTTATTTGGTATTGCTGGGATGGGTTTGTATATTTATAACAAAAAATCTGCTACGCAACCTGTGCAACCTGCTGCTGTTCATGTTGCACCAAAAGACCCGTTTGATTGTTTTTAATAATTTATTTAAAAAAATAATATAAAAAATAATATAAAAAAATGGCAGCAAGTATTGACGGAAAACAAATTGTAAATATGATGTATCATGCTGGAGTGGAAACACTTCTAACTATTGGATATTCTGAGATTGGCAGAAAACTACTAAAAAGACCAGCCCCTAAAGTAGATTTTAATATGGCAGATTTTGGGATGCTGTCTGTGGATATAATGTTAGCAATGGCTACGAGGGATATGTTGATTAAGCAAGGTATTATTCCTGCGGATATTATGAAATAATTTAAAAAAAATATATAAAAAAATGGCGAGTTCAGTAGCAATGATGATAGGTGGCGCATTAACAAACGCATTGGCGTTTAGCGGTTCAAATTATTTCTTTTCAAAAATGGGAAGTCATTCAGATGAGGAAAGACAAAGGCATGACAAAGCAGTGGAACAATTAAACGCAGCACAAGCGGCGTGGAATAAAAAAAGAACAGAGAGATTAGATTTTATTAATAAGCAACTGCAAAAAGAACATCATGCAGAGCAGACTTTTGATGATGTGGACCAAGCTATGAAGCAGTATTATTACATAACTGGTAAACATTTGCTTTTGGAACCGGAGCCCAAGTTGAGTGATTTTTATACACCATCTCCTGATCAACAGAATAGAGAAATTACGTTTATTGTAGTGGGCATGGCTGCAACTGGATTTGTGGCGTATAAATTGAGTTCATAAAAAAAAAAAACAGTTTAAAACTATAATTACTTTGGATTTTTTTGGATTTGGAATGACTAAGTATGTTTACTTTGAAATAACCTTTGGAAAAACTAAGTCATATGCATGATACCTATTTTTGTTGTTGTTTTTACATGGTTTCAATCCAAGTGGTCGCATATAATATGGTGGTTTTGCACTCTTCTCTAATTTATTTTTGAGATAATCAGGCGAACATACTTCACCGTTGTCTAATAATGTCAATACCATGGATGGACCATATTCAGTTTCTACTATTTTCGTATCTGTAATAGTGTATATTTTATTTAGTTCCAAGTCTGTCCATTTCTTTGTGCTATTTTGATATTGCTCTTCGAGCAGTTCATCGAATCATGCAGTTGTGATATTAATTTTTTCTTTATAGTTATATAAAGTTTAATCTTTAGTAGAAAAAAATAGAAAAGATTTATTACAGCCCAAAAGGATTTTGGAAAGGTTACTCAGCAGTTAAAAAATTGGCAAAAGAGGCTGGTGTTAGTGAAAAAAAGGCATTAGAATTTTTAAAGAAACAAGCTGTGTGGCAGATTTATTTACCCGCACCAAAGAAAATAATTAGACCCAGGTTTGATGTTTCTACTAAGAATGGAGTGCATCAAGCTGATTTGTTATTTTTACCGCATGATACTTTTGGCTTTGGTCGTGGACGCAAGACATATAAATATGCATTGACTGTGGTTGATATTGCAAGTAGATACAAAGAAGCGGAGCCACTGACTTCCAAGGATAGCAAAGAAGTTGCCACAGCATTTGAGAAAATATACAGCCGACATTTGAAATATCCAAAGTTATTACAAGTGGATCCAGGCAGAGAATTAATGGGTGCAGTATCACAGTTGATGGCAAAACACAAAGTAAATATCAGACTCGGCAGAACAGAAATACACAGAGACCAAGCTTTAGTGGAAAGATTTAACAGAACATTAGCTGAAAGATTGTTTGGCTATCAGTATGCTAAGGAAATAGATTCACAAAAACGCAACAGAGAGTGGGTAAAAAGATTACCAGAAGTTGTCAAAGCAATAAATGTGGAAACAAAAAAGCCCCCTCCTGTTGAAACAAAAACATTAAAAGGTGATCCTATCTGTATGAATGCAAGTGTAAGATATTTATATCAACCCGGGGAACAAGAAGGTGGAAGACGCAGAGCAACTGATCCAATGTGGAGTGTAGATATTCACAAGATTAAAAGTTATATGGTGACACAAGGTATAAGAGTTTATTATTTGAAATTACCAGCGCCACAGAGAGGATTTGTCAAAGAAGAATTACTTATTGTTCCTGCTAATACCCAAATTCATAAGTTTTTATAAAAACCATGTGGATCAGTTGTAATTCCATCTTCTCGTATATATCTTTTTGAGTAAAATGGTGATAATGTAGATTTGTTTACTGTTACGCCAAATATCTGATGCTTTATTGATCGTATCATATTCATTTTATGGGTGTATTTTTTCTTGTTAAACAATGCATCCTTGTAGTTCTCAAAGTTTGTTTGTTTTTCGGTTACATATTTTTTTACACCCTTTGCTTTCTTAATAATCTGCTCATTCACTTTCAAAATAGAATCTTGTTTGGATCTTAATCCAATATCCTCAACTGTAGAAACACCAGCACGTTCCTCTTTTATTTTACCTATTGCTTTTTTAATAATCTCCTCATCCGCTTTCAAAATAGAAGATAGTCCGGATCTTAGCTCATCCGCTTTAGAATATAGTTCAGGTCTTGATTCAATATACTCAACTATAGAAACACCAGGACACTCATCTTTCATTTTATTTATTACTTTTTCAATAACCTGCTCATCCGCTCTCAAAATAGAATATAGTTTGGGTCTTAATCCAACATATTTGGCTATAGCAACACCAGCACATTCGTCTTTCATTTTACCCAAAACTTTTTTGTTTGTATTATCATGCATTGGATGATTTTGAGGATAATCACTCAAGTCATACTCATCTTTCATTTCAGCCATGTCTTTGTATGCATCATCTGTTCTGATGTCTACCAGTAGGCTGTCAGTGTCGGTGTATAATAAAGTACAGTCATCTCCGTACCTTTTCTTTAGGGTATTATAGTACCAATCATACATCATGTACTTTGATAAATCCAATACTGACATCCCAACATAGATTGGTTTGTTTAATGTTAATTTTGTTTTGTTTACATGTATTGCTGACAATTCATCTGAACATTTTATACGCCTGTTAAAGTTGGGTTTGGCTATTATTTTTCTTATCTTTTCATTTTCGGAGCCGTCAGTTCTGACTAGTTTTATATCTGTCCGCTTGCGTAGATTTTCCATTGTCTTGCCAAACACAGAGTTGTTCATAAGTTTATAAAAATCTTTTTCAAAGTTTGATTTAGCTTTTTTCCTAAGTTCTGTATTTAGGTTTATGTATGATGCCATCCATGGTTTTTCATTAAATTCTAATACTCTGTGTACTTTCTTTAGTTTCATGCCTAAAGATAAATACAGTTGCAGGTTTTTGCAATGTATCACATATTTTTCTTTGTCGCTAAGATTGGGGACTAGTTGTTCTGTATTTATCATGCTATTATTTTCTAACAGATCTGTTTGGTATTTAGACAACCATTCTTTTTTCACTGCTAATCTTTCCGGTGCAAGTGGATATTCATTGTGAGCTTCATGAAGTTCTTTAGGATATTCCAAATCAACTTCAAGTATTTGTCCTTTGCCATGTTTTGGTTTAGAAAATGTTCCACTCTTGTTTTTGGCTTTCCAACCAAAGCCAGAATATGGAAGTGACTGACTCATTGCCCATCCATAAAGATTATTTGCATCAAAATACATTAAGAAGTTGTTTTCCTCGTTAGGGTTATAATCAGCTACATGTGGATTGTTTGCTTTGGCATATCGTTTTGATACCATACTTATGCCACCTCGCATTCCTTTTTCTATAAATAAGTGCATGTTAATGTCTGTCAAAAGTTCTAATTTTATTTTTGAATGTTTGAGTAAAGCATCCCAAGATAATCCAGGTGCTGTATAGTAATGTAAAGCATCAAGTTTGTATGCACTTATACATGTTTTTCTAAAAGTTTGAAACACATCTGCTAACAGAGTTACATCAGTTTTTAAATATAAATCATGATAGTCTCCAAGAGTTTTACAGTTAAACTCTTCCCATATTTTTTGAGCGTATTCATAATCTTCGGGACTTATACTTTCATCTGAGAGACTACTGTAAAACTTTTCTATAGGCGGTAATTGCGTTTCCTTAAATCTTTCCATACTGTCCATATATTCGTATGGATAAACACCTTTTCGTAAAAGTAAATCTGTTTGTTCCCCAAACTGATTTTTGGTAATTTTGAAATCAGATTTGTCTGTTGCTTTAACCAATTTTTCCAAAGACGAAGCCATAAACTGAAAGCTATCCAAGAATCTAAGTTGTCCGACACTAAATGAAATATACTTTTCAGCGTTGTTTGGAATGCATGTAATATTACCTGTCATTTTATGTATTTTTTGCATTATAAGATGACTATCATATCCTTTGAGGTTGTGAAATACAACAGGGATGATTTTTTTATTTGGTTTTATTTTTAGTTTTAGGTTGCAATTTTTATATGCTGCACCTCTGTATTCTCCTGTAAAATGACAGTGGTCTCTTACTTTACCGTTTTTATCATTTTTTTTTATCCTCACATATCCAGCAATGTGTTGCTTTTTCATGATCTTCCTCATTTTGCTGCGTCATGATTAATGGTTTTGGGTGAGCAAATATTTTATTAATGTTGCTCTTCACACATACTAAGTGATTTAAAAACTTTTCAACAGCATCTTCACCTCTGTAAATAACAGGTTCTTCAGCTTTGCCATCATATCTGAAAACCTGGTATCCAAAACCACAAACTTCGTGTACATTTTGAATTTTAGATTTCTTTCCAAATTTGATTGATTGCGGTTTGATTATACACTCAAAATCAGCATATATTGCAAAAGGCACAGGCATCTGATTTTGATGATTTTTAAATTGTGTGTGATTTTTACCTTCTTTTGGCATTTCTATTCTGCAAGAATTTTTGTTGATACCTTCACAGTCTTCTCTGTGTTTGGTAAGTAGATTTTCTCTTGAAAAGCCGTAAAGACAACGATCGCAGAAATAAGTTTTACCGTGATATTTGTTTTGATCATAAAGTAATCTATTTAGATTTTTAATCCAGCAATAGTGATATTTTGTTGTTATTGTTTTTGGTTCGTTGGGATAATCATCAGGGTTATAATTGTCATCTATAATTCCTTTTTCATTATTTGGATCATCTTCATCTTCATTTTCTAAATCAACCTCAACGTCTTCAGAAATTAAAAGCAAGTTAATTCTTTTTATTTCTTGCGGTTGCTCTGATATTCTATATGGAAATACAGATACCCTTTTTCCTGTGCATCCGTAAACATTAATAGCAAGGTTGTTTTGTTTTTCTACTTTGGAAATTTGTGAAATTGGAGTGGGAAAGTCAATACCATCCATATTCAACTTACCCATGTGTTTGTTATAACTAGATATCCTAGTTGGATTATTTTTATTAGGCCACAAAGCAGAAACCAATGCCACTTCCAAGCACTTATTATCTTCATTATTAACATTAATTATTGCTTTTTTATCAGATACTGCTTTAGACAAAGGAATATATGAAGAACCTTTTAATTGTTCATACTTTGCAAAATTTAAGTAAAGCTTAACACAGTGATCAATCTCCAATCCTGATGCTGTGTTTGTAAATCTTTCAAGACTCTCTTGTATATTTGCAGATGATTTATCGTAAAACTCATTTATTTTTTCAAAGGTTAAAATTGCATTTTGTTCGCTGTGTAATACTGCTGTGGTGTATTTTTTGGTATCACCATCATCTTTGAATACATTTACAGTAAGACCTAATTGAAACTTTAATCCATTCATCTTTGTTAGCTCTTTGCTTATTTGTTTTGTAATAATGGATTTTTTATCACGAAATAGTTTTTGAGGGTCTTTGTATTTCTCGGCAGATATCTCGTATGCTTTGAAATAGCCACACATTGGTTTGTCAACCAGTTTTAATTTTCTATCTTGAAAAACTCGTTTTAGTTCATTTATAACATTTTCTTGTAATTTAGCATATTTCTGCTTTTGTTCATTTATAACATTTTCTTGTAATTTATCATATTTTTGCTTTTCTCGTTTACGTTGTTTTTTAGCACGTCGTCTCTTGAGTAAATGTTCTAATGTTTGAGATTTAACCTCTTTTGGAGTTTCCTTTGGAACTTCTTTAAGAGGTTTTTAATGCATTTATACCGTTAGATAGTGTTTGCTTATCTATTACACCTGTATCAAACAGGCGTATTAAATTTTCTATAATCTCTTCAGTCTTCATTATTTCTTTTTGATATATTTATATAAAAAAAATATATCAAAAAGAAACAATGGAAATTAATGTTTGCAAATTTCTTAAAATTGGATTACACAATCCGTGTAAAAATAAGACTACAAAAGATTCTAATTATTGCAGTTTGCATAAGTATAGATTAAAAACAAGTCATGTATTGCCGTGCTCAATATGTAAAAAAGGCACAAAAGCAAAAAATAAAATTTGTGCTGATTGTGGTGGAGTTTCAGTCAGAATAATGGCAAGTTATTGGAAATTTAAAGATTATAATGCTGAGTGCTTAAAATTTAGACGTATTGATGTTTAACCATATAAAAAAAATATGTTGTAATTTTGATAACTTATTAAAAAATTTAAACTTGCAATCTTCACTACCCCTATTTTAAAAAGTTTTAATAAATCAAGTGAAAATGGTGATTTATTATATATATGTATTTTGGGCGTTTCTGTTGTAATTTGAGGCGAAACAGAGTGAGACGAAAATTACAACAGAACGCCTAAAATACATATATATGGGGTTTATATAAGTAGTAAAAATAGCTTTATATAGTAGTAAAAATACAACAATCGTTGTCACTGGCAATATTCATACACTTTTATACATACACTTTTATATTACATGGTTATTAAATACAAAATATGAGAAGTAATTGCATCTTTAACAGTAACACTTACATACAAGTGCACGCATAAATTATTGTTATTATTATTATTATTATTATTATTATTATTATCTTACTACCTATACTATTATTATTATTATTATTATTATTATTATTATTATCTTACTACCTACTTCTAAATGCGGAATGCGGAATGCGGAATTCGGAATGCGGAATGCAGAATGCGGAATGCGGAATGCGGAATTCGGAATGCGGAATGCGGAATTCAGAAGTCAAGAAATTGTTATGTGCGTGAGTGGTGTAGTAGTAGTAGTAGTAGCAGTAGCAGTAGCAGTAGGATTAGTAGTAGTAGTAGTAGTAGTAGTAGTAGTAGTAGTAGTAGCAGTAGTAGTAGTAGTAGTAGATATAGTAGTAGTAGTAACATTAGTAGTAGTAGTAGTAGCATTATTATTAGTGTAGTTGTAGTAGTAGTGGTAAAAGTAGTAGTAGTAGTAGTAATAGTAGTAGTAGTAGTAGATGTTAGTAGTAGTAGTAGTAGTAGTAGTAGTAGTATAATTATTATTAGTAGTAGTTGTAGTAGTGGTAGAAGTAGTAATAGTAGTAGTAGTAGTAGTAATAGTAGTAGTAAACGTAGTAGTAGTAGTAGTAGTAAACGTAGTAGTAGTAGTAGTAGTAGTAGATCTAGTAATAGTAGTAGCATTATTATTATTATTTTTGCGTTGTTTTTTTCATTCTCGCTGAGAGCCATTACCTTCTCTTAAAATCTAAGTGGTGCGAATACGCTTTAATATATACCCGGAAGTTAAATATAACATAATTAAAAAAGCAAAACATTTTTTAACTGGAGTTTGATAGATGTGATTCAAGAATCCACATACGCGGATCCAGGATTTTACCTCGAGGCGTGGGGAAAGAGTCTAACTTAGACCAAATGTTTTAACAATAAAAACCAAACATTTGCGATTTTTCACGGGTGTGGCGTGTGGTGGTGGTTGTGTATGGGGGAGGGGGCTTAATATAATATATATTATATAATTTAGAAAATCTCAGTCCGGCCCCCACTGGCTTCCCTCTGTATCCGCTAGTAATCCACTCTGAGTTTACACACCACTCTGGGTCCGCTAGTGATAGGGCTGGCAAATATTACTACGAAATGCGGAATGCGGAATGCGGAATTCGGAATGCGGAATGCGGAATGCGGAAGTCAAGAAATAGAAGTGAAATAAATGTGAGCCAAATGGGCCATCGTAGTTCGCTACCAAGAACGACTAACTTTATTATTAGAAACACAAACAACAGAGAAAAGTAGCAGACTTGATTTTGCTGAGTCTGTTCATGAGAGGTAATATATGGTGCAGAACCTTTCACGCCTCCTAGCACCAACTTCAGCTGTATTCTACTACTTGTAATAGTGAAAGAATGACCCTACCATCAGTTTCAAGGGAGCTAACTGTGTAGTGAGACATTTAGAGATGCGCACTATTTAATGTTTTACTCTTAATCGGCTTGATATGTTTATATTGGTCTGTATACAACGAAGGTGGTTTAGCAAAAACGTATGTATGCAAATCTCGCAATTATATTCAAATTCTTTGATTTATAGATATAATGCAGCCGTATCTTTGCAACTCGCATAGGTTCTGTGTATGACATAGATACAACATAGTACAACACGTTTTAAACAATTTAAAGAAACCTTTGAAAGATATGCATATTCTGAAAGGAAACTCGTCTTTTGGTTCGTATACCACCGGGCAATGTTTAGGCGGAACAGTCAGGTATATATCAACACGCTTTCTGAGGTAAACAACACGCTATCTGAGGTAAACAATTAAGAAAACAATTAGTATTTGCTTAACATAGGGAAGAGAGTGTTGCAAATAGTTATAGTACTTTAATGGATCGCCAATCGTGCCAGAGTAAATATGGCTTGCAACATACAGGGGTAACACGGTTGAATGTGACGAAAATAGATGTTATAGATGTAATAGTAGTAGTAGAAGTAGACTATTACTAGAAGTAGTAGTAGCAACAGCAGTAGTGATAGTAGTAATAGTAGAAGTAGTAGTAGCAGCAGCAGCAGTAGAAGTATTATTATTAGTATTATTATTATTAGTAGTTTTAGTAGCAGCAGTGGTAGTAGTAGTAGTAGCAGCAGCAGCAGCAGCAGCAGCAGCAGCAGCAGCAGTAGTAATAGTAGTAGTAGTAGTAAAATGGGTGGAATCCTACTTGACTGAAAGGACAATGGAAGTAATCGTCGATAAATCATCTTCCAATACTACAGAACCGCTGAGATTCGGTGTCCCACAGGGCTCCTGTGCGGTTCCAGTCATTTTTACCATGTATATTGCTGCTCTGAACAGGGTTGTACGGAAATATCATGCTCATCTCTATAGATATGCTGATGACCATAAAGTTGCTTTCAGAATTCAAGCTGGAAATGTTCAGAATGAGGTTATTGTTCTTCAACAGCTCAGTGATTGTCTAAATGATATAATTATGTGGATTTCAAAGTACAAGTTTAAAAATGAATAACTCTAAAACCGAAATTATTATGTATGGAACTAAGTATCAGTTAGTAAAAATTAACATCTCAAGTGTGGATGTGAATTGAAGTGTGTCTATCATGTGAGAGACCTGGGGGTACATATGTAGAGTACTTTAAATTTTGACAGACATATCAGAAAGAAATGTCAAATTGCACACGTCCAGCTGAGAAATCTGAAAGGAATTCGCAAACATCTCTCACAAAAATCAACAGAGATATTGGTACATGGACTTATTCATTCGCATACTGACTTTTGCAATGGACTTTTCACTGACATCCCTGCCTATCAGATTGATAAATTTCGGAAAGTTCAAAACCATGCAGCCAGAGTGTCATCAATGCTTCATATGACCAATCTAGTATCGAAATTCTTAAATCCCTTCACTGGCTGCCTATAAGGGCAAGAATTATGTTCAAAATACTAGTCCTGGTTTTCCGAGTTTGCACGGAACAGCTCCATCTTATTTGAGGGTTTTGTTCAGTCGTGTTCTGGGAAAGTACAAATTAAGATCATCAGATGAGACTTATTTGGTTGTTCCTAGAACCAGGACCAGAATTGCTGACAGATCAGTAGCTGTGGTTGGCCAAAATGGTGGAATGCTCTCCCTAAAGACTTAAAGTGTGTCACAGATGAAAATAATTTCAGAAGCAAACTGAAGACACGCCTGTTTACAAAGTTTTATAACTGAATGAGTGAACCGTAGTGACTGTCTTGTGAATATATGACTTTGTACATATTTATGAACCGTGTGAAGCGCAAAAAAAATATTGTATTATACAATTTTTGCGCTATACAAATGAATTGTATTTGTATTTGTATTTGTATAGTAGTAGTAGTAGTAGCAGCAGCAACAGTAGTAGTAATAGTACAAGTAGTAGTAGCAGCAGCAGTAGAAGTAGTAGTACCAGTAGTAGTAATAGTAGCAGCAGCAGCAGCATCATCAGCAGCAGTAGTAGTGATAGTATAAGTAGTAGCAGCATCAGCAGCATCAGTAGTAGTAGCAGCAGCTGTAGTAGTAGCAGCAGCAGCATCATCAGTAGTAGTGATAGTAGAAGTAGTAGCAGCAGCATCAGCAGCAGCAACAGTAGTAGCAGTAGTAGTAGTAGCAGTAGTAGTAGTAGTAGTTGTAGCAGCAGCAGCAGCAGCAGTAGTAGCAGTAGTAGTAGTAGTAGTAGCGGTATCGGTAACCGTAGCAGCAATAACATTAGAAACAGCAACAGAAAAAATGTAGCAGTAAAGAAGCAGTAACAGTAGTATTAGTATTCGCATTAGTAGTAGTATTAGTAGCAGCAGCAGCAGCAGCAGCAGCAGTAGTAGTAGTGGTAACAGTAGCAGCAGCAGCAGCAGTAGCAGTAGTAGTAGTAGTAGTACAATTTAGCTGGATGATGTGCTTAAACAGAGAAGGCGTAACTTATATAACGTATATTACTTATGTATTGATTATTGAAAGCCATTCTGCTAACTTAACCACGCCCCGTTGTATAGTTTACTCCGTGATGCTTAAAGTGTCAGTCCGGCGTTTGTATCAGATCGACGAAGCCAGTATTCTCCGGATTCATGTTAATGAAATCATTTATAAATAATAGTAACTCGGTTATTTCCAGATTTAGGCTAATCTGTGTGTGTTTTACCGTGTAGGTTTGTAACATCTTTTAACATCGGAATATACGTTTTAGTAATTCGTATTAGGAGATTTTTGTAGTTGAGCAGCTAGAAAGGAAATAATTGAATTACCGGTGAAACAACAACAATGTTATACTCATATTTTGATACATGCGAGTGATATACATGTTTTAAAGGAGCAATATAGATGCAAAACCGTGATATTTTGATATAGACTATTATGCAGATTGTATTACCCGAAGGATTTAGTAATACCACTTAATTTACCAGTATAAAACGTTAGGTTGATTGTTTTCGGACTCCTTGGTTGGAAATTAATACGCAACTACGTATTGAATACGCCAACAAATTAAGGTCAGTATTTTTATTAATTGTTTTGCTGTTTTTTTTCAGCAAAAATGTTGGAAACAAATAAAAATAAAAAGGAAAACATTAAAAAAAAGATCTATGATATAATCTTGAAAGTAATATAGAAGCGGTAAATTTAGTGCCCTTTGGTGGGGCTAAAATTTGAAGAAAAAAAAGAAAAGAAAAACAGACTGGCCTCAGTGAATTAATTACATTGTAAATTTTAGTTTATAAATAGCGTTTTAACAAAATAGAACCAAAATGCACCGCAATGGAAATAAAGTGAACTCGCTCTATCACAACGCCGAGACTACACACAGTGAGGCGGTTATTGAACTCGAGCCTCGAACTGGCACTGACAACTCAAGCTCGTCGCCATCCGAGATGTACAAGCAGTTGCGCCCTCTGTTGGTATGTATGCGTCTCTTCGGACTCTACTTCAAAAGGACTGTAGACGATTATGGGAGAACAAAAACTGAGTTGGCATTTTGGTACTGCATTTTTGTTAATTTTCTGATGATCTCCAACATCGTTCGTTCGTTTACTGTGTACAGGTATGGAGACGACTTTGATCAAGTTTTGGTTCAGAGATTATTATTTACCATTTGGAGCGCTGAATGTACGTTTAAAGGGACGCTACTGTTGTATAACTGTTACTCACAAAACGGTTTACCTGAATTCTTTCATGAATGGAAGGTGATCTGTAAAAATGTAAAGCTAGACAGATTGTGTTTATTTATGATGAAGAAATATATATTTATAACTTTCTTGTTCACAATCTTCAACTCGCTTGTGTTCTTTCTGATAATCTTCTACGTACCAGTTCTGAACAATATTTATCTGGAAGTGATTTGGAGAAATGCGAAAGAATTTAACAGCCATTTATCATTTAACATTATTCTTTGTGTTTTGGCCATTCTGAATTCATCTGCATCCATGTTCCCGGTGTCGTTATTCGTTGTACTTTCATTTGCAATCGGTAAAGAATTAACGAAATACGTTGACGAGTTTACGGTATCCATTCACGACGAAGACATTCATGAAAAAATTGAGGACATCCGAATGCGTCATCAAAATCTGTGTACTCTGGTAGACATATTGGATCGTATTTTCGGGCCAATGATTGCTGCCGTGTTACTAGCGAATATCCCAATGTTCTGTCTGGTATTATACACCATGGTGACGGCAACAGACATCCACATATCCTTAGTGCTGATAAACCTGTTCTGGCTGTGCTTCATTCTCCTTCAGTTGACCATTGTGTCCGTGACCGCCGTTTGGATTAATGTCAAGGTTAGTATGGGTCAATCAGTTTACGTCAGTATACCACTGCTTCTGTAAGTGTTAAAGTGAGTGGAAAAACGCCACCGGTGTCAATATAAATGAATACTGAAAAGCGGAAGCAACTAACACAAACAAGAGAGAAAAGCAGCAGACACGGTTTAATAAGTCTGTTCAAGAGAGGTAATAAGATAAAGATCACTCTACGAGTCTTTGTAAGCAAAAAAAAAAGTATTACACGACCTGATTCAGTGTCTAGGTTAGCATATAGCTCATTTTTAATGTCAAGGCCCGTATAAAGATCCTGCTGCTGCTGCTGCTACTGCTACTGCTACTGCTACTACTATTATCTGACATATGGTCCTCAAACCAAAAAACATTTACAGTATACATACATTTTTTGAAGCAATGTTATATATGACATTTCTAGAAACTTTATAATATATTAAAAGAGCAATGTACAATAATTGCTAAGATGAAAAAAGATGAATTTTACAATATGATTAATATCAACATTGTTCATAGGTGTCTGTGGTTACACAACATACAAGCTAATCCACCACTAGACAACACAAATGTTATGTAAATATATGATTTTAATAACGCATAGTAATCCCATGATTATACAACATACAAGCTAGCCCACCATGATACACCATATGTTGTAAGAATATAGGTACCATTTGAATATAATTGTATAGGTCAATGTCAAGGTCACTGTCCGTCTACCACCACGTTGTTGAATGTCAACAATTGTTTTGGTCTGTTTATAAAAAATACGTAAGATACATTTGCATGACTCAGCTTTTTATATTTTTTAAAAAGCAAAAGCAAAAACGCTCCGAAAAATATGGCATCAGCCAGTTCACAGACCGTCTTTATTGGTCTATCAACAGATACGATGACTGAGTAAATACAATTGCAATTTTAGCATTAGTTATTCTCCATGATGGTCAGATAAGAAACGATTTACTGACCGCCTTCTTCTCTTGATCATTAACAGAAAGGAAAAACATACGTTTAGAATAAGTAAATAAACATAATACTGACCTAAAAAATACTCTGTATGATACTGAAAACGGGATCCATTGGAAGCCACGATCATACTAGGCCATACTGAGTTTTGTCTCTGTTTATACCGTCATCGGACTGAGTTTTGTCTATGTTTATACCGTCATCGGGATGGTAGTGCTTTCAGTGGCTGGACCAACAAAAAAACATTATATATATATATGAAAACCATCGGACGACAACATAATTATAACAAGTAAACTATAAATAAAATGACTAGGGAAATAAACAAGTTTATCTGTTCCTAATTGGAATAAACAAAATCCTACTATATGAACATCGTAATAACTTGTTTTTTTGTTTGAATGTGGTTTAATTTGAAGAAAAACCTCAACAGATTGATGAAAAATACATCTTTTTTTTTTAACGCTTCGAGAAACCAATGTGACGATAAACATAGAAAAACTTGATATGGCCTAAAAAAAGTAGCAGACAGTTTTATCGAGTCTGGTCATGAGCGGTAATATTAGAAGGAGAATTTTTTTTTGATTACTTTGTTAATAAACTTCAAAAACGGTTAAATTCATATATAGTTAACAGTTAAGTTTTATTTACTTTTCAATATAAATGTCTGCCGATTAAAATGCCTTCCTTGATAACCTGGACTTTGAAACGTTTATCTTTACCTCTAGGACATCCGTAATAGTTCACTCTTACCATTGCTACTGTTTCATCCAACGGCTACACAACTTAAACGTACATTAATTCGGTATAAGTTTTTTTTTTAAATTTTAGTTTACCGCGTATAATGAACCATAATGAGTATCCGAATCAAAAGCAGCGGTAACACACTGAGAAAAAAGTCTGTACTATTGTTCGGGGCGCTTGTTTCAACCAAAGGCTTTTTTTGCAAAAGCTTTGGTAATTTAAATAATACTTACATCAATTGTATATCAGTAGAACTGGTATTTTTAGTGGTATATAAAAATACCTTAGTTTTGAAAATCGGTTGAGAAATAAATATTTTACAGCCCAAATGAGTTTTTGATGGTGTTTTTCCCATGTAAATTCCATGTTGATGGGACAGCAGAAAATTAAGAAATTTCATATAACTTCAGTTAGCCTTCATAGTTTGCAATAAAACTTTCAGGTTGTCTTAATTTACGAAAACCCAACAATTTTAAACCATTTTCAGATAAAAATTATTCTAAAAACATTTTTTTTTAAAATGTTTCATGCAGCAGAATTTTGCATTGAAATGGCCCATCAAAAACAGATTTGGCGCATGAAATGTTTATTTCTCAACTGATTTTGAAAAGTAAGGTATTTTTATTTACCACTAAAAATGTCTGTTTCACTGATATACAACTTATTTAGGTACGAATTATATTTTGTCAGAAAAGTCCAAAAAAAACTTTGGCTGAAACAAGCGCGCCAAACAATAGTGACACTCTTTTTGGGGCTAGTCACTTTTGACAGGGTCAGTAGTCCTGGACTAGTGACTGACAACACTATTGTACAGCCGTGTAAGGTGCAACACCCTTCACGATTCCTAGCACCACCGTAAGTCATATTCTACATTAAAGCCGCAATGCTTGGGCTTAAAGATCCCAAAGAACCAGCAACTTAAAAGCTGCAGAACATGTAATGATTTAACCGGTAGGAGTCGCATAATCACAATCAGCACGTATTTTCCAACAACAACAACAATAATGGACAAAGGCATCATACACCTTTAAGGCGCTGGCAAATTAGTGTCATTAACTCATTACTGATACAAATAAGTTAAAGTACACGTCACCGACGCCACTGAGTTTAGTCGGTGTATAATTCTTAGGCAAGACACGTTCGCTTTTCCGTCGGATGCGGACATAAACCGGGCGGTTTTATGTGTCGAAGTCTATCCAGCGAGAGCGTTAAAGAAACATAGGAATCTATACCTTATTAAGAGTAGGGCAGGTTCCAGGATTCCTATGTATCTCTCTCTCTCTCTGAGGCATTCATTCAATTCTGTTCCCAGACTAAAATCATTTACATAAACATCAGGACGGTATACGCAATTAGGCAGTTATTCGATCATTATCAGTGTATGCCGATTTAATTAACCACGTAGGAAGATCTCAGGGTTCATTTTGTTCGCCCTTGGCGATACTTATTGTAATGAACTTCATCCAGACATCCAGTATGTAATACACCATACTAGTATTATAAAAGTACCAATTTAGAATTGTTCATACAGGACAGTCATTTTATGATAAATTATCGATTAGAATTGTTCGAGCAGAACATAGTCATTTTACAATTAACGAAGTATGACCTTTTGTTTTGAAGTTTGGGAGAACCACGTTTCATCGCCATAACAGTATATAGCCAATGTAGCGACACATGTTTATTATTGACGGTTCTGAAAAACTTGAATACGGTTGAAAGAATTATCAAAATCGGATAATAAACAAAGAAGATATGACCATTTAAAGGTTCTGTTGAAACGTATATGGAAGACGCCATTTTGAAAACTATGACATCACAGTTCTAAATAACCATATATGGAATATTTATCAATATGAAAATTTACTAATTTATAGGAAAAAGATGACGTATGAAAAATATTTATTCTTAATGGCAATACTGGTTTATATGACAAGTTAAGGTTTTGCAATCATTCGTAGTGATTTTCTATGCTTTAAATGATATATATCAATATTCCATATATGGTAATTTGAAACTATGACGTCATATTTCTCAAAATGGCGGCTCCCATAACCATTTTAGAATACCTTCAAATGGTCATATCTTTTGTATTAATCATCCGATTCTGATCATTCTTTCACCTTTTCCAAAGTTTTTCAGAACTTTCTATAATCCAGCTAGTTTGGCTGTGTCGCTACACTCCCTTTAAGATACTTAATATACTTGAAAAACGTGATCACACCTGGAAGAAATATTTTATAGCTTTTCACGTTCTTTAAGATAATTTTCCACTTCAGCGATATTGTATGCGATCACAGAGTATGCAAACATCTGACGCTGAGAGACTGAAAACAAATACTTGTTTTTTGTCCGTTATTAACCCCGCAAAGAACGCCTGCAGTATACAGAACTTTTAAGTCGCGAATATTTTCAACCTTAAAGAAACTAACTCGCTAAATAACGGCAAATTTACACTATAAAACCGTTTATCTAAACTCTATCCAGGTGTACAAGTCATACACTAATGTATAAGTGCCGATTAAAAGTAGGTCGCAATTAGGCAGTTATTCAATCATTATTTGTGTATGCCGATTTAATTAACCACGTAGGAAGATCTCAGGGTTCATTGTGTTCACCCTTGGCGATACGTATTGTAATGAACTGTATCATTCGCAACATCTCGTACACTGACTGCTTCGCAGCATGATCCCGAGGAATGACGGGATTGGCCGAGCGTTCACGATTGGAACTGCATATGTGCCGATTAAAAGTAGTTCGTAACTCTTAATTTGACGTTCCAATTTCTGGCCTGGCAGGTTTAAAGCAGATATAAAAATCGAACAGGAAAAGAAGCATTCAAGGACGACAGTCAACAATAAGCACTTAAAGAAACAAAGACTACTATTTATACAGATGAATAAAACGCAAGAAAAGACATCCCAAACACACAAGGGTTGACCATAGGGCTACCGCCTTGGAACGGTCAGTGGCAAAAAAGGCAGAGGGGGTTTAAAGCTGGTTCTTGGATGCACCAAACCTCACTCTTACTCTATTGTCATCCCAATAAACGGGACAGTGTAAAAACAGATATCCCCGCTAGGTTATAAACTCTAACACACAAGGCAGCGTTAATAGGCAATATAAGTAAAACAGATAAATGATCTTGTATATATAATATAAAAAACAAAAGCATAGAAAGCCAAAAGTAAGTACTCAATGACTTGGCAGAATCCATAGCAACAGCAGAACAAACCGTTAAGGGTACGACAAGACAAGATTAAAGACAAATATCAAACGCTACCGTCCTATAAGGATTTAGGTAGACGTCATCATAGGGTCCACAATCTGTTCGGTCATCATCGCACAATCAAAGTGGACAGCATAGTGGCGAACTGTAAATAGGTCAACCACTATACATGCAGTACGTTGCAAATTGATAGGGTCATAACCGTTTTTGATAAACTTTTAAATAAGTTTAATAAAGATTGTAGGTTTTTAGTTATACAAATATTACGAATATTAAAGTCCTCAACACGACTACAAGCGCTAGAGAAACGAATAAGTTGTAAAACATAGACCATAAGAAATAGCTCAGCGAACATCCCCATCTATTAAAATGGGAATAATTAACACTATCAAAATTAAAATCATCTCTCTTGTCATAGATTTTACTAATTATTTCGCCATTTTCAATAGAGAGATGTAAGTCAAGGAAAGAAGCTTCAATATCAAAAAAGTTAGCTTTTTTGAGTTGAAGTCCCTTGGGATAGATTGTCAATGTTCAATATGTCATTCAAATACCGAGAGGTGTCATTAAAGGCTTCAATTACATCTGCCTGAGTATCGGATGAAAGACAACATGAAATCTCTTTCATAGAAATACAAATCTGCGACAAGAGGTGCACAGTTCGTACCCATGGGGGTACCAACAATTTGTCTATAAACGGTAGTTCCATACCTGACGAATATATTAACTAATAGGAAAATGAGTGCTTCACAAAATTCTTGGCAAGTCCACATAGTGTGATTATCTAAATTGCCGTTAGTAAAAAACGCTTCGATATTATTACAGGCCAAAAACTTATACTTATAACAAATTACAGGATTTTATGAATTTTTGAAATATTTAGGAATATAATCAACTTCATGGTTATCTCGAAAAATAATATTGGTATGTCAATGAAATCAATATCCTTATTAAGATATAGTAGTTTTAAAACATGCCTGACGTGATCAGACTCCTTGTCAATAAGGGGTCGGAGAACATGTTGTGTGTAGCTTTGAACTATGGAAGCAGTGTTATACAAGGGATCTGTACGAATGCAAATTTTGTCTGCTTCCTCGTCGATCAACTTAAGTGAAGAAATGGACAAAGAGGTAAGACGTGAAAGCATAGATTGCTTTCCAGACTGTTTAAAAATAGTATGCAAATCAGCGACTGACATAGTTACACACGATTTACGTTTGATGTTACCATTATGCCACCTAGAGTTACGCTTTCGAATAGAAAATATGTCAATATTAGGATCTTTTGAAATATTTCCTTGTTGATAAATATTGTCATTAAGGCCGAGTGGAGATGGTGTCTGTACGTTTTTCATCCACTTAAGTTCTGCAATATGTCTAGCTTTTATGTTAAAGCTTTTAATAGCATCATTATCATAAATTATATATTCAGCCGGTTGAACAGTAACGTTACTAAAACTATGACCTGATTGACGAAAGTGTTAGTAAAAGTAATTTTTTAACTTTTTAGGATTATCTGTATTATGTTCACGAAATCTAACTTTTAAAGATCGAACTGTTTGTCCAACATATTGTATACCACAACGTGGTGCATTTCAAGTCAAAACATAAATGACTAAGATGTACGTCAATCAACATTTGAAGCTAGACATACATTAAACATTCTACCATTAACATCTGGTTTAATGATGGACTTGCAAGACAAATATTAAAATTGCAACAACTGCACCTCTTAACATTTCACTGACTAATAGAGGGAAACACCCTGCGTCTTGAATGAACTAAACGATTTCTAAAAGGAGACGTTATATGGTATTTTCTCCAAACAGGTGATCCAAAAGGAGTAACTGAAACTTTTGAGCCGTTATTAAAAATCCTGGTAATATTATTAGAAGGAACATGCAACGAGGTTGCCGGATGAAGTTTTAAAGGTGTACAGTTTACTTCTAAGAAATGAAGAGTTATTTTGTGGAATTTGGATTGATGACGCAGAGTGTAACCGAAGAGGTGAACTATTTATTTTAAGGGTTTTTACTAGTAGACTCATATATGCAATTTCGAAAGTAATACCATTCTGTGAAAAGCTAAATAAGGGTCAATTAGTTGTTAGAGATACGAAATAAAATTTATCAAAAATCCATATGAAATAATATTTGTAAACTTACAGACGGGTAAAAGAGGTCCAAAACTCGACAAAAGTGTATAATACTAGATCACGAGGAAAGTTAAGGAAAACTCTAATAAAATGGACCATAATTTCGATGAGCACAAAACGTTCAACACGGTATAAGAAACCCATGTGTTTAAGGAAAAACTGGATCAATGAATGTCACACAATCCCTGTGGGATGTAAAGATAACTATATTGATTTGATGTAAGGGGAGACTTGTGTCTATAAAGTTTGGATACTCAAAATATATGCTATTTATATACCTCGTCGTCAGTAGGTTTAGAATCAGCGTACATATGCTGTACAATTTGGCTGTTGATGGCGGGATAGGGACTTGAAATGAGATGATACAGACTAATTTAAAACGTACTCTTTGGTAGAAAGTTATGCGACTTTTATAACTATTTGCTTACATACACACTACCATTTGGCCCTGAACAATAACCGTTTTATGCTTGGCGCAGCGTTCAGGGGATACAGCGTAATAGTACAACACTTTACACATCATGTATTGAAACTATTAATTAAGCATAGTTTGTAAAGTTAAATTATATTTTATTGATCGGATTTTATTATTCACTAAGTTATAAGGCTTTCGCATATTTCGTCAAATGTTTCATTTTACACTTTACTAAGCATACGCTGCCAGCATATCCAACATGGTCGCTACAGCTAACACTGGGAAAGTATGTTATTGATGATACTCTAAGTTACCACAAACACACATGTTACCAGGGCTTTCAGTACTTTGATTTACTAGTAACATGATACTATTAGTTTGTGTGCATTGTTAAAGCAGATGTTATCGTCCATCCGGTAGATACGTATATATGTTATCGGAGTGATCCATTGAGAAATCTTATACCCATCTAATGAAATTATGGCCATGATCAAAATTACCCAATCCAAATAGGGATACAATAACACCGAAACTCCTTGTAACTGACACGACTGAATCGGCCATATCGTGTTCAGCTTCATTCTGTGGTGAACATCACTAAAACATCTGCTGCGGATACGATTGTTATTTGCGCGCATATGCACTGTTGATCCGCAATAATATGTCATACTGCAGCAGGCTGCAATGGCATACATCAGCAATATGGCACACTGCGCTGTCACAGTGCATATATATGCTTGCATATTGGATACATATATCTATAACTTATTTCGCTTACTGTTCGTCTGCTTTACTATATGTAACGAGTATCGTTGATCATCAGTAATATCCAGTAGCATTTAATCTATTATGAATGTTGTTTGTAGCATTGTCGTATAGGGCCTATGTTGACATTAGTTTATTGATAATGCATTTTAGTGTAATTATGATTGATGTACACCTTACTGATTACACTCATAACGTTACACTTTGTTTGATGTGGAAAATCATAAACAAATGTATGGAAGACAGTTACTATACAGTATCCATGTATTGGCGATTCTGATAGAAATATAATTCGCACAACGGTTGATATAAAACTAACCACACTTAAGTATTAATTAATAATATATCATTATACTCGTATATTTACAGGTATCCGGGTAGGGATTAAGATTGCATAAAAACATTTATTTACCAATAAATTTACATATGTGAACATATATACTGATATACCAATCATAACACAGGCGTAGGAACAGGGGGGCCAGGGGGAAGGGGTCGGGTCCCATAAATCTAAGTATGTTTTCCTGTATTCTATGCTGAAAATTGTTGGTTGGTCATAATAACTGTATTTTTGTTTGTCACCGTTGCATACTTGTCACTAGGTCACCGTTGTCTACTTGCCACTAGGTCACCGTTGCCTACTTGTCACTTGGTCCCCGCTGGCTACTTGTCACTAGATCACCATTGCATTTGTCACTAGGTTACCGTTGTTTACTTGTCACTCGGTCACCGATGTCTACTTGTCACTCTGTCACCGATGTCTGCTTATCATTAGGTCACCGTTGCCTACATGTCATAAATTGGTATAACAGTCGAGTAGAAAATTTAGTATTCGCAGAATATATCCCAATATAAATCTATTAATCTTTTTATCGCATAAGCATTTTTAAATTCGAGGGAATAAAATAGGTTGTACATTTAATTTTCACCAAAAACATTTATTTAAAACAAACATATTTTCATTACATAATGGCAATTTATTTTCACAATGAAATCAACATTGTTTACATTACGAGATATACTTCCTTTGACATAAACAGAAGAGTGCACCGATCACGAACGAGTATACAGTACACACCCAATATGACTTTACTACACGTCAATATGGGCGAATATTGACGTTTCCTGTTACATTGAAAGTAAAATATTGACGTTTCCTGTTACAATGAAAGTAAACGGAGCTTGTAAATGCGTATGCAATATATATATTTAGCATTTACAAGCTCCGTTAACTTTCAATGTAACAGGAAACGTCAATATTCGCTCATATTGACGTGTAGTCGTTCATATTGACGTGTAGTAAAGTCATATTGGGTGTGTAATGTAAACTCGTTCGTGATTGGTGCAATTGTCTGTCCATGTCAAAGAAAGTATGTTAAGTGATGTAAACAGTATTGATTTCATTGTGAAAATTCCCACGATGTAACGACAATATATTTGTTTCAAATGAATGTTTTTGGTGAAAATTAACTGTTAAAACTATTGTTTTGTTCTATTCTTCTTTTTTTTTATATTAAAAATGCGTATGCAATAAAAAGGTTATTAGAGTTGTATCGGGTTATATGCACTCGTTATTTTACGCATAAATATTGCGCCCCTAAAGTCGCGCAATATTAAGTCGCGCAATATTAATATGCAAAAGAACTCGTGCATATGTTTATGTTGGCTGATTTCTGCCATGTTGTCTTGTCGTCTAGGCGGGTCGCCAAGAGGACAAGACGCCACGCGAAAAGACGACAAAACAGCATTTTGTCGTCTTGTCATCTTGGCGGGCCACCCACCAAGACGACAAGACGACAAAACGACGGATTTCACGCGCCAAGACGACATTTGAAAGGCGTCAAGACGACAATAAATAAGGCGTCCAGAACGACAGCGCCCGCCAGAACGACAAAACGTAAAGACGACAAAATGTTGTATTTGTCGTCTTGTCGTCTTTTCACCTTCCGGTAGACATGCGCACTGTAATTAATTAGAGCCAAAGTTGTGTAATTCTACATGCAAATCATATTTTAAAAGCTATCTAGCTACCTCTGCAAATGATACTGGCCCAACTACTTTCCACAGTTGCTTTAATGTTGGCCCAACTTAACATTATTGCCACAAATCATTGGCCCAACATTAAACCAAGATATTGGGGCAGCGTGGAAACGATGAGCAGAATCAAATGGGCCCAACGTAAAATGCCAACATCGGGCCAACAGTGTTCCATGATATTGGCCCAACTAGTTTCCACCATAAAATCACAGTTGGCTTGATGTTGGCCCAACTTAACATTATTGCCACAAATCATTGGCCCAACAATAAGCCAATATATAGGGCAAACGTGGAAACGATGAGCATAATCAAATGGGCCCAACGTAAAAGACCAACATCGGGCAAACAGTGTTCCATGATATTGGCCCAATTATTTTCCACAGTTGGTTTGATATTGGCCCAACTTAACATTATTGCCACAAAGCACTGGCCCAACAATAAACCAACATGTTGGGCTAATGTGGAAACGATGAGCAGAATCAAATGGGCCCAACATAAAAGACCAACATGGTGTTTCATAATATTGCCCCAACTATTTTCCACCATCAAATCACAGTTGGCTTTATGTTGGCCCAATTGTTTATTATTATCACAAGGCATTGGCCCAACAATAAGCCAACATTAGGGCCAACGTGGAAACGATGAGCAGAATCAAATAGGCCCAACGTAAAATACCAATGTAGGGCCAACGAATGTGATGATAGTGGTTTGATGTTGGCCCAACATATGCATGCTATCTGGGGCTGCGCACGGAATTCGTTTATTTAGTAAAACACAGTTCCTATGTTTTACAGATGCTAATACTACCCGAGAAATAATATATGTTTTAACACCATACCGTTCACGTGTTGATTTTCTTTCAATAAAAAAGTAATGTAATGGGTTGCTGTAGAAGTTTTTGGGAGTTTTAATGCTTTGGCTCTAATTAATTACAGTGCGTAGGTCTACCGGAAGGCGAAAAGACGACAAGACGACAAATACAGCATTTTGTCGTCTTTTCGTTTTGTCCTTCTGGCGGGCGCCAAGACGACAAGACGACAAGACGACAGATACAGTCTTTTGTCGTCTTTTCGTTTTGTCCTTCTGGCGGGCGCCAAGACGACAAGACGACAGAACGACAAAAATGTGGACGCCAAAACGACAAGTCGACAAGCTCTTTTGTCGTCTTTTCGCGTGGCATCTTGTCGTACGACAAAACGACATGGCAGAAATCAGCTACCATATATATCCCAATATAAATATAATAACCTATATTTGTTTCACTGTGAAAATTTTGCACGATATTACGATAGCATGTTTGTTTCACAATACATGTTTTTGATGAAAATGAAATGTTAAAACCAATTGTTTTGTTCTAATTATTCGTTTTTATATTTAAAAATGCAATACAAAGGTTATTATATTTGTATTGGGATATGTGCGCTCCTAAAGACGCGCAGTATTACTTTCGCGGAGAAACTCCTGCTTATATACCAATACAAATCTAATAAACTATAAATGTAATTAACTGATGATTTTACTGGTATAAAATTGACGAAATTTGTCGGAACATGAACTCCCGCTTAGAGGAGGAAGATTGTGGATACAAAGGGGATGGTGGGGACGGGGGGATGTTTTTTATTAACTTATTGTCATGCCGCTTGTTTTTGGTCTTTCGTTTTCTGTCTAGTTTAAACATGTTTAAGGACATTTTTTTCCCGACTGTATTCTATAGAATCTGAGTTTGTATTTTCAGGCTCACTCACCGCTAGATCATATCTACTTCATCCGCTTTTCACAGACATCCGGCGATGTGCAGCTACAGGTAAGGACTAATTCAGTTTTGATATTTCTACGCATTGAGCTTGCAACACTATAGCAGTGCTTGTTCTTGCTAAACACAAAGTTAAGCCCGATACGATTTACAACTCAAACTAATATATTCTTTTGCAATACAATCGTTATTAGGAGTATGTTCCCTTTGGTGTAACCCCACTGAGATTTCATTATAGATAACTCTGACATTTTTACATGAAACTTCCAGTTCAGTATGTATACACATTTACATAGGCAGGGCTACCCTTGAATTATGAATACATACTTAATAAATATGTAAATTAATCAATACACACATGACCTTGAGTATGACTTAAGCTGAGTATGGATCAATACAATCTTTTTATTAAGTTTGTATTTATTATTCAAGTATATCACTGTCTAGATGAAAGTGTAAACATATATTTTGAGTTCTAATTTTTTTCTTTTGTTAATACACTTTCAATATACGAACAAAAGGGGATATAATTCATAAAGAGACACACAGCAGTCTTGATTTAACAACAACAACAACAACAACAACAACAACAAAAAGAAATTGCGTCCCGTTATTTATTTTTAAAAAAAAAAATCTTATTTATTATCATCATTATTTGTTGTTGTTTTTTTGTTTGTTTTTTAATAGTGTAAAGCAATTTGGTTTTGCATATTATTACTTGTTGATTATATTACACCAATAGAATAATAATAAATTTAAATATATGATAGAACTACTAAAACAACTCCCAAATGTTATTACCCGCTTTATTATTATATTCAAGGTGGTGCAGAAGTCAAATTTAATTTATAATTGGATAATGTATAATACTTAATAAATACTTCCTGGGTGCCGTACATCTCTTTAAAGGTATGAAACCACCAATTATTTTCTCCATTGACACCAATGTTGTATTAATAATTTGCTGCAACTTCAACACAAGTATGGATTATGCAGCAGTGTAATTTTCATATAGAAAGCTAATTTTCGACTTGGAAAAACACCAGAAAAGTTGGAGTCACAAGACATGTAAGAAAGTTCTTGTTTGTTTACTAAACAGGTCAAGGATACAGCTGTTTTCATTGAGTGTATGCATATATTCGAAATTTCGAAAATGTTCATCAGTGATCCAGTAAAACCTATTAATACGCTTCCTATACATACAACTACAAACCCGATTAAAAATGGACAGTTTTTCCCTACTCATAATGCCCATTTCCATCAAAAAGGAGGGATTACTTTTTATTATAGGAACTACTACTACATTCGACTACACCTCGGAGGTTTACAGGCAATTGGTGGTGGTAAACCTTAATGTAAATGCAAATCTAAGTGATTGCTAACAGGTTTACCACCACCAATTACATGTAAACCTCCGAGGTGTAGTCGAATGTAGTTCCTATAATAAAAAGTAATCCCTCCTTTTTCGATGGAAATGGGCATTATAAGTAGGGGAAAACTGCCCATTTCTATTCGATTTTGTGGTTATATGTATAAGAAGCGTATTAATAGGTTTTACTGGATCACTGATGAACATTTTCGAAATTTCGACTCTATGCTTACACTTTGTGAGCAATGAAAACAGTCGATCAATAAAAACAGCTGTACCCTTGACCTGTTTAGTAAACAAACAAGAAGTTTCTTACATGTCTTGTGACCCCACGTTTTCTGGTGATTTTTCAAGTGGAAAAATAGTTTTCTATATGAACATTACACTTCTGCATTATCCATACTTGAGTTGCATTTGCAGCAAATCATTAATACGTTACACTTTAACAATGGTCTCTATGGGGATAATAATTGCTGCTTTCATACCTAACATGAAGATACCGATTCGTCTAAATCAGTTAGATT
The DNA here is from genome assembly GCA_037043455.1 of Cyrtodaria siliqua. NCBI lineage: Eukaryota > Metazoa > Mollusca > Bivalvia > Adapedonta > Hiatellidae > Cyrtodaria > Cyrtodaria siliqua. Next base: position 44,015 of record JAWPHD010010479.1, on the reverse strand, counting down.
GCAGATTGTAGTAATTGTTATATCAATAAAATACAAATTAGCGGTGTAACTAACAAACTGCCTTTGGCTGAGTTGAGGCAGCTTTTTAGGGCGTCATCTACACATTTCATCCTCGTGAACATTCGTATTATTTTTGCTGTTATCTATCATAATACATTTGTTTTTTGTTTTATTCTCTAGATGTGCATGTTTCTAAGTCGGCTGACGGGAACACAGATTGGCCTAACGGCCATGAAACTTTTTGTCATCGACAAAAACATCATACTCACCGTACGTATCCACACTTATGTTAAACTTTGTAATATCTTCCTACCTGTCACCTGTTTTTAAACAACAATATCCATTTAATCTAGCTGCAGGGTCGAACCTTTAGAATGCCATTCATTTTTTCATAGCAATACATGACAACGGAAGTATGACAACGGAAGTTTTCCGTCAATGATAATTAATGACCACCATTTTGATTTTTTAAAAAACACAATAAAAACCCACCTTGGAAGATTGGTGCATTTTTACTCGCTTGTATCGACTTTTATTAATTTTGCATCGAACAAATTGGCGAGCTTCACCATTTTGAAACAATATCTGATGAACAGTTTATGACAGTAAATTTAACAAGGGACTTCTATATATTGAATTTTTCTCCCTGGCTTATACACCATTTAAAGATTTAAACGCCTTGGCCATCTTAAAATTCAGGGGCGTAGCTTCCTATAGGCCGTGTAGGCCGCGGCCTACACCTTTTTCTGAAAAATCGAAAAAATAAAAATGCCAAAAATGCAATAAAAATCGGAGGCCTAGTGTCACAAAATGTCACGGGTAGAGCGTACTGGTCGTATATAGCTCTTGTATCGGTTACACCCAAAATCTATTGTTCGAGTTGAAACAATTTCACCATATTCATGATCTATTCATGTAACACGTAAAAGCGTGCACATTTTAAGTGGCCGCCAGAGAGGCCGTGTCATAAGTTTAGTTTTGTGCTAATGCATGTAAACGTATAGGTATATTTTCCTTAAACGGCAAAATTGTATAAGGGCCTCGCGTGTAGATTCAATACTGTAGATTTAGCCACGTTTGTCACGGACTGAACGGGGCAAATAATGATTTGGGCGTAATGTTTGCTATAAAACCCATTGTCTTCTAGCTTTCGCCGGGATCATCGAAAGTACTTTGTTGGAACAGAGATTGGACGGCAAATTTCACAGGCAACATGTGGTTAGTAGTTTTATTAAACTTTTATCGTATATTTGTATTCAGTGGGCGGCGCCATCTTGTTTGGCGGTTACGACATCCGGTTAGCATTGATGTTTCTCAAACATAACTTTAGACTAGCATATGAGTTTGAAGTTACTTTATTAGATGTAATTATGGTAATTGATCATTAATTGTAAAACAATATTAATTTGATAACAGTGGATAATAGGTGCATTAGTTAACGTTGGCGTATAACTCAGTGATTGTAATACACGATTGTTAACATTGCGTGCAAACATAACTCAGTGAGTGTAATATATGAGTAATTTGATCATGTTTATATTACATGTATTAGGGGCATTGATTAACAGCGACGTACATAGCGTATACATGGCGTTGTAGAATATGTATACATTGCTACTCATCATTAGTACAGCTTACATATATTGATCGAATAATGATTTGTTTGGGTAATGGTAATTATGCAAGATTGTTATGTTTGTCAACCGACATCTAAAATGTATGTATAATTACAGCCTAAGCCATCCAGGATATAAGCCATCCAGGGTTGGAGTAAGCCATCTAGGTTTGGATATCCAGGAGTGGAGCTAAGCTTCCACGAATAACGTTACAAGCGGTGGAGACGGTCCCCGTACCTGCGCAGCCAGGTTTTACTAACGACAACCCCCGGGACACAAGGTGGGCCCGTTACCAGTCCTCACTGGAGGAATATCATTCACAATCTCAGTGGAGATTAACTATCATTGCATCGCGTCATCAACCCTTACAGAAGGCATTTGATGACAATCATCCATTGAATTCGCGCATCATCATCTTCATGAGCTCTCGCGCATCACAGTTATCGCGCTAGATCAACATTGTTATAGCTTTAACAACACTTTAGTGTCTTAGACATTCAGTATTTATAGCAATACTAAGAACGTCTTAAACGTTCAGGAGAACATTCTTTTCATAGTTCATTTGTGTATTCGCTTGTTTTTTTAGATCATTGTATATATATTAAACATATTTTAAAAGTTGCATTAAACTTATGTAAATGCATTCACCGTCATTGATTCTTTCCTGAGTTAGCCCAACCACTAAGGTCATCCTGTGACAACTGGTGTCAGAAGTGGGATTTTGGGCGACTACGGAGGGAAAGAATCAATAAGTGATCTTTATTATGATATACTAAATCTCTACTTATTATTTTAGAATTGTGTACCACCCTCTGATCCATCAAGGCGACTGTCGACGATCACGGCTACTGCTTGGAAGACAAGTCAAGACACGACAAGGGTAGGGTGAGTCCAAACTGTTGTTTTGTCCGTTCTTTCCTTGGCGCGAGGTCGCAGTGGTCTACACGAGTGGGTCTGAGGCACTTTTGCTCAATAATTTGGGTGTTTGTTTTTACCTCCCTTGATATACACATAGTATCCAATAAGGTTGGCGAACAAGACGTTCTACTCATGTTGTGACACTCGAGTATACTTATATTGATGGGAGAAGTAAATATACATGTACATGTTATACACATTTCGATGATTGTTTAAGGTTTATGTCCAATATCAAATTAAGATATTTTATGTAGTGCATATGTTTTGTGGAAGCTAGATACTATCTACACATAATCGTTAGTAGTTAGCGCTAGTACAAATGTGTATGTAACTTGTCCTATGATGATGCCCAGGTATTTACTGAGGACACAGTGACTTACCATTAGTAGTTAGTTGAGTAGAATTATTAGTGACGTGTGTATTGTAATTATCGTAGTGTGTAGTTCACAATGTCTATAGACATGACGTCCATAAAGGATCTTACGGAAATGGGTAAGGAGTTAGGGTATGCTGGAGAGGAGCTTAGAACCTTTGTTAAAGACGAACAGGCTAGGGAAAGGGAATTTAGACTTAAGGAAAGAGAATTAGCAAAGCGGGAAAGGGATGAAGAGAAAGATAGGTTAGAATTCGAAAATAGGTTAGCTAAAGAGAAGCTAGAAACTGAGAAAGATAGGTTAGAAGTAGAAAGTAGATTAGCTAAAGAGAAGCTAGAATTAGAAAGTAGACTATCCACAGAGAAGTTAGAATTAGAAGGTAGGTTAGCTAAAGAGAAGCGAGATGATGATAAAGAGAAGGTAGAATTAGAAAGTAGAATAGTAAAGGAGAAGCAAGAGTTAGAACATGAGAGGTTCGAAACAGATGGTAGACTAGCTAAGGCTAAGATGATAATGGAAAGGGAGCAAAAAGAGTTTGAGCATAAGTTAGCTTTAGAGTTGGAAGCAGCTAAGACACATAGTAAGGAAAGTAAAACTGAAGGGAAAGATAGTTATTCTGGGAAGTTAAAAGGTTCGAAGTTACCATACTTTGATGCTGACAAAGATAACATGGACAGTTACTTGTTACGGTTCGAACGTTATGCTGAGTTACAGGAATGGACCAAAGATAAGTGGGCAGTTCATTTAAGTGCGTTATTGAGAGGCAAGGCCTTAGATGTATTTTCTAGATTACCTAGTTTAGATGCTCTTGACTATGACAAGTTAAAGGATGCTCTTTTAAAGAGATTTGAGTTAACTGAAGAAGGTTTTAGAAAGCGGTTTAGAGCGTGTCTGCCTGAGAAAGGCGAGTCATTTATTCAGTTTATTAGTAGGTCTAGAAATTACTTAGATAGGTGGTTAGAGTTAGGGAAGGTAGCGCAGACTTATCAGGGCCTCGTAGATTTCTTGTTGCGGGACCAGCTATTCAATGTTTGTAGTAGAGATCTGTTCTTATTTCTCAAAGAAAGAAAATTAGCTAGTGTAGGAGAAATGGCAACACAAGCAGATCAGTTTGCCGAGGCTCGAGGTGGAGCTCATAATGTAGTGTCGAAAGACAGAACTTTTAGAGATAGGCAAGGGGACGATCATAAACAGAAAGGCCAGAGTGGAAACTATAGAGGTGGAGGTAGTTCGATGGGTGCTAGAGGAGGTAGCAATAGTGGTAACATAGGTAGACCTTTTATTCGTTGTCGTCACTGTAATGGGAATCATGCTTCACATGAGTGTAGGAAAGCGGTGAAAGTGTCCGCTGTCGTAGACAATTTTAGTGAAAATAGTAGAGTGGACAACAATGTAGGGAGTCAGAACCAAGGTTTTAACAACCCATGGAATTTCGGTAGAGGTAGAGGTGGTCAAAACCGAGGTAGAGGTAGAGGCAGAGGTAGTAATAGTCCGGTTATTAAAACCGAGAGTAGTAGCTGTTGTGTTAAAGCGGATGGTGTAATGACGAAGATCGGAACATGTCTCTTTCCGTATGCAAATCTTCCAACGGCAGATGGTAGAGTGAATGGCACGGACGTAATTGTAATGAGGGATACAGGTTGTACAGGTGTGGTAGTTAGGCGTAGTTTAGTTACGGATGACCAGTTGGTAGGTAAACAGTCACCGTGTATGTTGTTAAATAAGTCGGTAGAGCACGTGCCAATAGCGAGAATAGAGGTAGATACACCTTTCTTTAAAGGGACTACAGAGGCACTATGTATGGACGACCCGATGTATGATTTAACGATGGGGAACATAGAAGGTTCAGTACTTCCGGTAATGTCCGATTTTAGAAGTAGCATAAGTAATGCCGTAGAGACTAGAGCGCAGGTTCAGAAGCAAGCTCAGGCTTATAGAAAATTAAAGGTTCCTGCAGCCGTAGGTGACATATCCAAAGCGGAGTTTATAGAAGCACAAACTCAAGACGAGTCATTAGGTCCTTGTAAGGTGAAGGCCAAGGATGGTGTAGTGAAGAAGTGTAAAGGGTCCGGTAGTTGTAAGTTTGTACATAAGAATAGGTTATTGTACAGAGAATTTGAAGATAGTGGTAGTAGACAGTTTCACCAATTAGTGGTTCCTACCCAGTATAGAACGACAGTGCTTAAGGTAGCTCATGAGTCGATTATGGGAGGTCATTTAGGCGTAAAGAAAACGTCAGATAGAGTATTGGCAGAATTTTATTGGCCAGGCGTTAGTGGAGATGTAACTAGGTATTGTAGGTCCTGCGATGTATGCCAAAGGACAGTACCAAAAGGTCGAGTGACCAAAGTACATTTAGGTCAGATGCCACTGATAGATACACCATTTAAGAGGGTAGCCGTAGACATAGTTGGACCAATTTTTCCAGTGTCGGATAGGAAAAATAGGTACATTTTAACCATGGTAGACTATGCAACTAGGTATCCGGAGGCAGTCGCATTGCCCTCAATTGAAACTGAGAGAGTAGCTGAGGCATTAGTTGATATGTTCAGTAGGCTAGGTGTACCAGAGGAAATGCTGACTGATTGTGGGTCACAGTTTACGTCAGAACTTATGGCTGAAGTAAGCAGGTTATTGTCTTTGCGTCAAATCATGACAACACCATATCACCCTATGTGTAACGGGTTAGTCGAACGATTTAACGGGACGTTAAAGCAAATGTTACGGCGTATGTGTACCGAGAGACCCAAAGATTGGGACAAGTATCTCAATGCTTTATTGTTTGCATTTAGAGAGGTTCCACAAGAGAGTTTAGGATTTTCTCCGTTTGAGTTATTGTACGGTAGGTCAGTTAGAGGTCCCATGAGGATTCTTAGAGAGATGTGGGCAGGTGAAGTAGATAGTGATGAGGTTAAGACTACATATCAGTATGTTTTAGATCTGAAGGAGAAACTAGAGGAGACTTGTAAGATAGCTCAAAGTCAGTTAGTTAAGGCAAGTACCAAGTACAAACGGTACTATGACCAGAAAGCTAGAGCTAGGAAGTTTAAGATAGATGACCAGGTGTTACTGTTACTCCCGACCGACAATAACAAGTTGTTATTACAATGGAAAGGTCCGTTTTACATTAGAGGGATAGTGAACACTATGGATTACCGTATCGAGATAAACGGAAAGTTAAAGACCTTTCATGCGAATATGCTGAAAGAGTATATCAGTAGGACCGATAATGGGCAACAAGGGGTGTTAACCGTAGTTAATGTTGCAGTTATTGAGGATAGTGAGGAAGACAGTAGTGAGGACACTAGTCCCATGTATTTTCCCATTAGTGTAGGTAAGGAGACAGCAGCCGATGTAGACATATCGGGCATGCTTAGTGTAGAGCAGCAACGAGAGATGGGTAGGTTACTCTCGGAGTTCAGTGATGTCTTGTCCGAAAACCCGGGGCAGACAGATGGAGTGCAACATGATATTGTACTCACATCAGGGGAACCAATAAGAATTAAGGGGTATCCCATTCCATTTCACTCCCGATCAATTGTTGACGAGGAGGTGAAAGACATGTTGAAATTGGGTGTCATCGAACCTTCAAACGCCCCATTTTCATCCCCAGTCGTACTTATTAAGAAAAAAGATGGGTCAATTCGATTCTGCATCGATTTTAGGCAACTCAATAAACGTACCATCTTTGATGCAGAGCCAATGCCTAATATTGAGGAGGTATTCTCTAAACTTGCGGGATATTCGTATTTCTCCAAGTTAGACCTCAGTAAAGGGTATTGGCAAGTCCCACTTTCAGACCGAGCTAAAGAGATGACCTCCTTCGAAACTTCGCAAGGACTTTTTAAGTTCAAGGTCATGCCCTTTGGTCTCGTAAACGCCCCAGCAACATTCTGTAGGTTAATGAGGAAAGTCCTGAAGGATTTGTCCAACACAGACAGTTTTGTAGATGACATCCTGGTGTTTACAACAACATTTGAAGACCATATTAAGGCTCTACGTAATCTGTTGGAACGGCTACGCCGGTTTAAACTGACTGCAAAACCTAGCAAGTGTCACATAGGTTACGCAGATATAGAGTGTCTGGGTCATGTTGTCGGGAGGGACCAGAAATTGAAACCCAACCCCGACAAGGTTAAGGCAATTCAGGAAGCACCAAGACCCGAGACAAAGAAACAAGTTAGGTCATTTTTAGGGTTGGCGGGTTTTTACAGGAAGTTTATTCCAAACTTTTCGGCTATAGCTGCACCTTTGTCAGACTTGACAAAGAAAGGTCAACCCAATAGGATAACTTGGGGGGAAAGCCAGGAGCGAGCTTTTGTCTCTTTAAAGGGGAGTCTGGTCAAAACCCCAATACTAAAATTACCTGAACTTGACCAGGAGTTTATCCTCAGAACGGATGCCTCCGATATCGGGGTGGGTGCAGTCCTACTGCAAGAGCAAGATGGGTGTAGTCTCCCCGTGGCTTACGCAAGTCGGAAACTATTACCCCGGGAATGTAACTACTCTGTTATCGAAAGGGAGTGTCTTGCAGTAGTGTGGGGTGTCAGTAAATTCCACCGATATGTTTTTGGTAAGGAATTTGTCTTGGAGACTGACCACCAACCGTTAGCTTATATGAATAAAGCAAAGGTAGCTAACAGTAGGTTAATGAGGTGGGCACTGACTCTGCAGCCTTACCGGATGAAAATTAAAGCGATCCGAGGAAAGGACAATATTGGGGCAGACTATTTAAGTCGCCGCACATAATGACCGGTTTAATATAATAGTGTATTGCAGTGTATTGTACAATAGTAGTATATGTTACGACAGGGTAGTGTACAATTGTAGAATAGGGTTCAAATTGTAATTACATATTATAGTTGGGTTATAACTGCAGTGGATGTTTTCCGGAAGACGGTCGTTGTACTGGCTGAAGGTTGCATCCCTCGGTAGTAATATTTATATACTCAAGCGATTGAGCGATCAGCTTGTACGTTTTGTCGCTCATTTGCTCAGAAGAATTAATAGTTTCTTAACGTGTAAATATTAATTATCATTTTGTTGAATTTTAAAAGTGTAGCACTTTCTTTAAGTGGGGAGATGTTGTCACAAAATGTCACGGGTAGAGCGTACTGGTCGTATATAGCTCTTGTATCGGTTACACCCAAAATCTATTGTTCGAGTTGAAACAATTTCACCATATTCATGATCTATTCATGTAACACGTAAAAGCGTGCACATTTTAAGTGGCCGCCAGAGAGGCCGTGTCATAAGTTTAGTTTTGTGCTAATGCATGTAAACGTATAGGTATATTTTCCTTAAACGGCAAAATTGTATAAGGGCCTCGCGTGTAGATTCAATACTGTAGATTTAGCCACGTTTGTCACGGACTGAACGGGGCAAATAATGATTTGGGCGTAATGTTTGCTATAAAACCCATTGTCTTCTAGCTTTCGCCGGGATCATCGAAAGTACTTTGTTGGAACAGAGATTGGACGGCAAATTTCACAGGCAACATGTGGTTAGTAGTTTTATTAAACTTTTATCGTATATTTGTATTCAGTGGGCGGCGCCATCTTGTTTGGCGGTTACGACATCCGGTTAGCATTGATGTTTCTCAAACATAACTTTAGACTAGCATATGAGTTTGAAGTTACTTTATTAGATGTAATTATGGTAGTTGATCATTAATTGTAAAACAATATTAATTTGATAACAGTGGATAATAGGTGCATTAGTTAACGTTGGCGTATAACTCAGTGATTGTAATACACGATTGTTAACATTGCGTGCAAACATAACTCAGTGAGTGTAATATATGAGTAATTTGATCATGTTTATATTACATGTATTAGGGGCATTGATTAACAGCGACGTACATAGCGTATACATGGCGTTGTAGAATATGTATACATTGCTACTCATCATTAGTACAGCTTACATATATTGATCGAATAATGATTTGTTTGGGTAATGGTAATTATGCAAGATTGTTATGTTTGTCAACCGACATCTAAAATGTATGTATAATTACAGCCTAAGCCATCCAGGATATAAGCCATCCAGGGTTGGAGTAAGCCATCTAGGTTTGGATATCCAGGAGTGGAGCTAAGCTTCCACGAATAACGTTACAAGCGGTGGAGACGGTCCCCGTACCTGCGCAGCCAGGTTTTACTAACGACAACCCCCGGGACACAAGGTGGGCCCGTTACCAGTCCTCACTGGAGGAATATCATTCACAATCTCAGTGGAGATTAACTATCATTGCATCGCGTCATCAACCCTTACAGAAGGCATTTGATGACAATCATCCATTGAATTCGCGCATCATCATCTTCATGAGCTCTCGCGCATCACAGTTATCGCGCTAGATCAACATTGTTATAGCTTTAACAACACTTTAGTGTCTTAGACATTCAGTATTTATAGCAATACTAAGAACGTCTTAAACGTTCAGGAGAACATTCTTTTCATAGTTCATTTGTGTATTCGCTTGTTTTTTTAGATCATTGTATATATATTAAACATATTTTAAAAGTTGCATTAAACTTATGTAAATGCATTCACCGTCATTGATTCTTTCCTGAGTTAGCCCAACCACTAAGGTCATCCTGTGACACCTAGGTGGGTAAGGGACTGTATACTAATACTTCGTGTTAATATAAATAACAATTTCATTAAATTACTTTAAATGCTTTCAGCTTCTTTTTAGTTATAAGATATATAATTTACGGTAAAAAGTAAGGATACTGATGCTCCTATAGACATATTCACCGGTACGAAATATACGCCAAAACGCACCTCCGACAGTCTAGCTGGAAAAAAAATCCGGGTGAGCCCACTAGAACTCGGCCTACACATCATATTCACCCAAGCTACGCACCTGTAAATCATGGAACTAGGTCATATAGAAATTTTAGAAGAGTTTCTTTTTACTTTCAGGTAGCGGGCATGATGGTGACGTATTTTGTACTACTTATCCAGTTTAAGATACCACTTGCTGCTGAATGTTCTTGCAATATCACCGGGACAGTTTACATGGATAACGTTACCTTAGTCATTGCATGAATGTAGGCAAGCTCTCGGTGTACAAACATCTGGAAATAAATCGTTGAACGACAGCTGAATGTTCTTGCAATATCACCGGGACAGTTTACATGGATAACGTTACCTTAGTCATTGCATGAATGTAGGCAAGCTCTCGGTGTACAAACATCTGGAAATAAATCGTTGAACGACAGCTATTGGACTTTTGGTCTACATATAATTAAGGGCAATTTTGCTATATATAATAATCATATGATTGCATTCTCGGCATACGATAATCTAGCAGTACTTTCAGTGAACTCAGATGTTACAATTCATATAATATTTATATTAAAGGAGTTTCATATAATTATCGTGAGAGTAACATTCATAAAAGCTTCATTTTGGAAAACACTAATATTTTCATATGATTCACATACGATACTTATATGATGATTCACATACGATACTTATATGATGATTCACATACGATACTTATATGATCATTCACATACGATACTTATATATTCACATACGATACTTATATGATGATTCACATACGATACTTATATGATGATTCACATACGATACTTGTATGATGATTCACATACGATACTTGTATGATGATTCACATACGATACTTATATGATGATTCACATACGATACTTATATGATGATTCACATACGAATTGAATTGAATTGAATGTTGTTTAACGGCTCATCAACACAGTATAGGTTATTTAGAGCCGCCCCAGAGAGAGGGGAAGGATACATAGGAATCCGGGTACCTGCCCTACTCTTATTATCGAATAGATTCCTATGGTTCTTTAACGTGCTCGGAGGATTGAACCCGGGGCCTCCGGTTACAAATCCGCCGCGCTACCGACTGCGCCACGCCAGCCCCTGATTCACATACGATACTTATATGATGATTCACATACGATACTTATATGATTCTTATATGAAAGGTTTATAAGAATAATGACTGCAGCTGTCGAAGTTCTTGTATTGAACTCAGATGTAAACGTGATTGCTTTGAGCTCAGATTAACAGTTCTTGCAATGAGCTCAGAAAGAAACGGATATGCAGGAAAAGAAGTTTTCTTGGGATCCGACAGAATGCGCCAGTGAAGTGATACACTATGCCATGTGATTAAAACATCAGCTAGGTTCCTTCAAGAACTCTATGCGTTGTCAGGAACTTTAAGTGTTTTTTTAGGTTTCAGAACTCTATGAGTTTATTTAGGTTGCTTCACTTTGCGGTTTTTAGTTTCTTTCATGAACTCTTAAGTGGTTTAAGTTCGTTCAGGAACTCTATGCGGTATTTAGGTTCCTTCACGAACTCTATGAGGTTTTTATTTTTTTTCAAGAACTCTTTGAGTTTTTGTCTCAATCCTTTTATGTGTTTTGTGGTATATACATTTGTTATGTTGAGACATTAGTTAAAAAAGTGTAAACCGACAGGGTAACGGACTAATTAATATAAAAGTAGAAACAAGAAACAGAAAGTTCGTCATTCACAGAATTTAGCTTGCCAAAACACGTAGGCCCTATTTATGTAACAGATTTAGTGAACCGGAAGTTAGAATTCTTAAACAACAACAACAACAACAACAACAACAAAAACAACAAATATATTGAACATTTTTATAATACAAAATACAATATGTGTATAACACACATTTAAAAAAGCACAAACTAGCTGTTTAGAACGAACTTTAATTAGACGATAACATATATTCAGTCTCCCCCACAAGGTACAAAATCAGCTCGGATCGGAGCCAGAGATAAAATCATGATACAGTTACAATCCCCAGGTAGCAGCCTTTTAATGACCCCTAACAAATTAACTGCAATAAAAGTAGCCAGTGCTAATGTGGAACAGCTGGCATCTCTGAGAGGCTCATTCTGCAGCAGAACAGTAACATTGAGTATATTAAATATTGTTTTACTTACTAATAGTATACAACAACTTAGATTATATTTTTAATAATTGTATTTTACTGTCAAATCTTTGACAGTTCTCAGTAATTATAACATTATCAAAAATAAGTACACTTTGTAGTAATATAGTATAAAGTTATTGATGTACATAATGTTTATGCATACTTAGAATGCAACAGTTAAACTAAGGTCTCGACCTTTTAAATTGTCAGAAACACTTATTAAAAAACGTTTTTCTCAATAATCAATTTTGAGAGTTTCATTTGATGAAGTGAATATGAAATGATTTATACCCATAACTGATTTAAATATGATTTTATAAGATATTAAAGGGACACATGGCATTCTTGTTGAGTTTTTATCAAGCATTAAAACTGGCGATTCAATTTATTAATCCAGAATCATTTGACTTTAAATCTGCTTGCATATAATTCAATTCAATTTTGAGTTTTCACTTTATCTTTTTATATTTTCATAGGTTAAAATATATTATTGGTACAATATAATCAACAGTTAGTGATTTGTAAAAACAGTTTTCTTTATACTCTTCTCATAATTAATATTAATAATTGTACACAATGCAAGTAATGCAGAGAACTAATTGGACACCGCGAGTTTTTTTTTTTTTTTATTGCCGTGTGTCCCTATAAACTTTAATATAATCTGTTGTTTCTGATGTTTTTTTAAGCCCTCGAGTATATAATTATATTGATGAGGTTAAATGAGGGTTATATATATTGATGTGGTTAAATGAGGGTTATATATTATTGATGTGGTTAAATGAGGGTTATATATATTGATGTGGTTAAATGAGGGTTATATATATTAATGTGGTGAAATGAGGATTATATATATTAATGTGGTGAAATGAGGGTTATATATATTGATGTGGTTAAATGTGGGTTATATTTATTGATGTGGTGAAATGAGGGTTATATATTTTGATGTGTTAAATGAGGGTTATATATTATTGATGTGGTTAAATGAGGGTTATATATATTGATGTGGTTAAATGAGGGTTATATATATTAATGTGGTGAAATGAGGGTTATATATATTGATGTGGTTAAATGATGGTTATATATATTGATGTGGTGAAATGAGGGTTATATATATTGATGTGGTGAAATGAGGGTTATATATATTGATGTGGTGAAATGAGGGTTATATATATTGATGTGGTTAAATGAGGGTTATATATATTGATGTGGTGAAATGAGGGTTATATATATTGATGTGGTGAAATGAGGGTTATATATATTGATGTGGTGAAATGAGGGTTATATATATTGATGTGGTGAAATGAGGGTTATATATATTGATGTGGTGAAATGAGGGTTTTTAAGTATATATATTGATGTGATACACTATGTATGATTCTATAACGTATATGCAGGGGTGGATCTAGGATTTTCGAATATTTTAGTATATCACATGTAAAACGCTCAATTTAATCATCTAATCAAGATTCTGGGTAAGTGAAAGAAGACAATGTGACACACACTATACATGTATCTATAATGTATCTGCATGGGCGGATCTAAAATGTTCCATTTGTTAGAGGATATGAATTGATAAGTGTTAAAATAGCTATAGCAATGTACTAATGAAGTTTGTGGGCAATTGTAACGAAAAACACAAGTCAACTATACATCAATTATACATGTATCTATGCCCTCTATATGTATCTACAGGGGGCGTATATTAAGGATTTGCAATTTTCTTGTGGCGGGGCCTGGGGTATTTTGAGGAAATGGGATGCGGGTCCTTTATCTTTACACGTCGCGTAACATATATTACATCTAAGTAATTGGTCATTTCATCGTATCGACTTTGGTGTCGATGTTATGGGGCGGTTTCTTCGTAATCCTCTTTGCGGTGTTGTGTCAAGTTGAAGAGGCTTTGACTGGTGCAAAACATGGCAATTCTTCAAAACTCTCAAAATGACTTTCCTGCCCAAAGTTTTACTCATTTGAAGATTTTTTGAAAAGGCAGTTACTTTTCAAGAAATTGGAATTTACTGCGTCATGTATCCCAGCAGTTTCAAGATACACTATTTGTAAGTGCACAAGTTCACCAAGTCTCTCGATGGCAGATTCAGGCGGTAGCCATTTTCTTGGGTCATTGGTTCGAAAACCACCTTTTGCAGATTTCACTTCTGTCTTTCCAGTTGTCAGTGCTCTGATACCTTGATACGACATTATGGAGCTCTGGTATTTTTTGGGACAGTATATAGTTTTGAAAAGCTGTGTAAAGTATTTCTGGTTTAGTAGAACTTTTGCTCCGTCAAATTTAAGGAGGTTTTCCCTGAAGGTTTGATTGTTTATAATGAGGGTCAAGACTTTTGCATAGGAAACCTCATTATGTGAACACTAAATATGAACGAAAAACACAAATGTACGCTTTATAACATCTTGTAAGTTTTTGTCAGAGATGTAACTATTCTTCTCAGATCTATGGTTTCATGTATCATCTCATAACACACTCAACTCTGTGCATGCTTATCAGTGAGCAGTAACATGGCTGGGCAATGCTGACCAGGCAATTTATCATGGTCATTAAAAAGTGTTTATCTGGACAACCTGCTGGGGGAATAACAGTACTGGTAATGTTTATGATAGCAATGAATTTCTGGGTTTTTCGGTCTGATCTGTACCTTGTACGTAGGACTGTATTTGTAATGCGAATAACATATTAAATTTAAATTTTTATTTTATTACAAGCTGGCAGGTTTAAAGTCAAAACGATCATGGATTAATAACTCGAGACGATAACTGAATGCTTGACACACATTTCTGTATTGTCAAGTGTCCCTTTAAACTAGATTAAACTTAATTAATATGTTTAAACGATACAAGAATCTTTTAATTGTTAATTAAAAACAAAAAGAATAACTAATATCATGTTATAAATATAAACAAACCATGGAGACAAGAACGTTGTAATCTGCATTTTGATGCAATTTTCGGTGTGTTCTTGGGCAACACACTTGAACTCAGCTGTTAAATGTATTGAACTCAGAGTTTAAGTACTTGCGTTGAACTCAGATGTTAACATAAGTGTATTGAACTCAGCTGTTAAAGTACTTGCATTGAACTCAGATGATAAAATTAGTGTATTGAACTCAGATGTTAAATACTTGCATTGAACTCAGATGTTAAAATTAGTGTATTGAACTCAGCTGTTAAAATACTTGCATTGAACTCAGATGTTAAAACTAGTGTATTGAACTCTTTTGATGTTAAAATACTTGCATTGAACTCAGATGTTAAAACTAGTGTATTGAACTCAGATGTTAAAACTAGTGTATTGAACTCAGAAATAAAAAGCCTTGCATTGAACTCAGATGTTAAAATTAGTGTATTGAACTCAGATGTTATAGTACTTGCATTGAACTCAGATGTTAAAACTCGTGTATTGAACTCAGATGTTAAAATACTTGCATTGAACTCAGATGTTAAAACTAGTGTATTGAACTCAGATGTTAAAATACTTGCATTGAACTCAGATGTTAAAATTAGTGTATTGAACTCAGATGTTAAATACTTGCATTGAACTCAGATGTTAAAACTAGTGTATTGCATTGAACTCAGATGTTAAAACTAGTGTATTGAACTCAGATGTTAAAACTAGTGTATTGAACTCAGATTTTAAAACTAGTGTATTGAACTCAGATGTTAAATACTTGCATTGAACTCAGATGTTAAAACTAGTGCATTTAACTCAGATTTTAAAACTAGTGTATTGAACTCAGATGTTAAAACTAGTGCATTGAACTCAGATGTTAAAACTAGTGTATTGAACTCAGATGTTAAATACTTGCATTGAACTCAGATGTTAAAACTAGTGTATTGAACTCAGATGTTAAATATTGCATTGAACTCAGATGTTAAAACTAGTGTATTGAACTCAGATGTTAAAACTATTGTATTGAACTCAGATGTTAAAACTAGTGCATTGAACTCAGATGTTAAAACTAGTGTATTGAACTCAGATGTTAAAACTAGTGTATTGAACTCAGATGTTAAAACTAGTGTATTGAACTCAGATGTTAAATACTTGCATTGAACTCAGATGTTAAAACTAGTGTATTGAACTCAGATGTTAAATATTGCGTTGAACTCAGATGTTAAAAATAGTGTATTGAACTCAGATGTTAAAACTATTGTATTGAACTCAGATGTTAAAACTAGTGCATTGAACTCAGATGTTAAAACTAGTGTATTGAACTCAGATGTTAAAACTAGTGTATTGAACTCAGATGTTTAATACTTGCATTGAACTCAGATGTTAAAACTAGTGTATTTAACTCAGATGTTAAAATATTTGCATTGAACTCAGATGTTAAAACTAGTGTATTGAACTCAGATGTTACAGTACTTGCATTGAACTCAGCTGTTAAAACTAGTGTATTGAACTCAGATGTTAAATACTTGCATTGAACTCAGATGTTAAAACTAGTGTATTGAACTCAGATGTTAAATACTTGCATTGGACTCAGATGTTAAAACTAGTGTATTGAACTCAGATGTTACAGTACTTGCATTGAACTCAGCTGTTAAAACTAGTGTATTGAACTCAGATGTTACAGTATTTGCATTGATGTCAGATGTTTAAATGCTTGTATTAAAGGGGTTGATGCACTATTTTTAAACAAAGATATATAAAATGATTGGACAGGGAAAGTAGCATTCAAGGAGGACAGTCAACCACTAAACACAGAAACAAACACGCAAACAGACAAACAAGAAAGCATACGTAATAATAAATGCAAGCGACCTCACAAACATGAAAGGGTTGACAATAGGGCGACCACCTTGGAACGGTCAGTGGTAAAGTAGGCCACTGGGGGTTTAAACCGGTTCTAGGGTGCACCAAACCTCACACTTACCCTATGATGACGCCTACCTAAAGCCCATTGGGACGGTGGCGTTTGATGTTTGTCTATGATCTTTCTTGTCGTGCCCTTAATGGTTTATTCTCTTGTTGCTCTGGCTTCTGCCAAGTCATTGAGTACCTTCATTGTGGCTTTCTATGCTATTGTTTTTTTTGTATTATATTTACACGAGCATATTTGTGTTTTACTTATATTGCCTATTGATGATGCCTTGTTGGTTAGAGATTAGATTATGGCGGGGATTTCTTTATTTACACTGTCCTGTTTTAATGGGATGACAGTAGGGTCCACAGCCTGTCCGGTCATCGTACAATTAAAGAGGAAAGCATAGTGGCGAACTGTAAAAGGGTCCACCACCAAGCATGCAATACGTTGCAAAATGATAGGGTCATAACACTCTTTTGATAAACTTTTTAACAAAGATAGTATGAAAGTGATCATGACCAAGAATCTTTCGAAGTCAGGTTGTGATATTATTTTAAAGGGCTCTGAAAAAAGCAGAAAAAATTATCAAAATGACATGAAAAATAAAGGAGATTTGACCTATTGAAAAAGTGCAAATAAACTTACTTGGCCATCTTGGACGATGACGTCATCCCGCCGTTTTACCATATATGGCATACTGACAAAATGTCTTTTAAAGCAAAGAAAATCACTTCAAATGAAAAGTAAGATACAATTGATACATTTTACATATGTATATTTATTTTTAATCGATTTGCAGTGTTTTTCTTTATTTAAAACATATGTTATCAATATGCCAGATATGGTATAAAGGCGCGATGACGTCGTCGTTCCAAGATGGTCGCTTCCATTTATGTTCTTTGCAAATTTTCAATAGGTCATATCTCCGTTATATTATTTTTCATGTCATTTTGATAATTTTTCTGCTTTTTTCAAGTTTTTCAGAGCCTTTTAAAATAAACTTCGTTTGAAAATAGTGCATCAACCCCTTTAATATTTTAACTATTTTAATTTTTGTTTTTAACAAAGATGGATGTTAAAGTACTAGCATTGAACTCAGATGCTAAAATTATTGTATTGAACTCAGATGTTAAAATATTTGCACTAAACTCAGAAGTTAAAATTAGTGTATTGAACCCAGATGTCAAAGTAAATGAATTGAATTCAGATGTTAAAGTACTTTCACTGAACTCGGAAGTTAAAATTTGTGTATTGAACCCAGATGTCAAAGTACTTGCATTGAACTCAGATGTTAAAGTACTTGCAATGAGCTGAGATGTTTAAATTATTATATTGAACTCAGATGTTTAAGCACTTGTAGTTAGTTTGAAGTGCTCGTATTGATGTCAACGTGCTCGTATTGAACTCAGATGTTAAATTGCTCGTGCTGAACTTAGATGTTAAAGTTCTCGTACTGAAATCAGATGTTAAAGCACTTGCAGTTAGCTTGAAGTGCTTGTATTGAACTCAGATGTCAACGTGCTCGTATTGAACTCAGATGTTAAAGTGCTCGTATTGAACTCAGATGTCAACGTGCTCGTATTGAACTCAGATGTCAACGTGCTCGTACTGAACTCAGATGTTAAAGTTCTCGTACTGAACTCAGATGTTAAAGTGCTCCTATTGAACTCAAATGTTAAAGTGATCGTATTCAACTCAGATGTTAAAGTGTTCGTATTGAACTTAGATGTTAAAGTGCTCGTATTGAACTGAGATGTTAAAAATGTTTGTATTGAACTGAGATGTTAAAATGCTCGTATTAAACTGAGATGTTAAAGTGCTCGTATTGAGCTCAGATGCTATTTAACTCTGAAGTGAAAGTACTTACATTGTACTAGCATATTAAAGTACTTGCATTGAACACAGCTGTTAAAATTATGATACTGACCTTAGATGTCAAAGTACTTGCGTTGAACTCAGATGTTAAAGTGCTTGTATTGAACTCAGATGTAAACGTGATTGCTTTGAACTCAGATTAACAGTTCTTGCAATGAGCCCAGAAAGGAAACGGATAAACAGGAAAAAGAAATTTTCTCGGATTCCGACAGAATGCCCATTCAAATAATGCGCCAGTGATACAATATGTCATGTAATGAAAACATCAGATAGGTTCCTTCAGGAACTCTATGAGTTGTTAAGGTATCTTCAGGAACTCTAAGTGTTTTTTAAGTTCCATCAGGAACTCTATGAGTTTTTAAGTTCCTTTCTGAAACTCTATGAGTTGTTTAGGTTCCTCCACTTTGCGGTTTTTAGTTTTGTTCAGGTACTCTTAAGTGTATTTAAGTTTCTTCAGGACCTCTATGCGGTTTTTAGTTTCCTACGGGAACTCTATGCGGTTTTTAGGTTCCTTCAGGAACTCTATGAGGTTTTTAGATTTTTACAAGAACTCTTTGAGTTTTTGCCTCAATCCTTTTATGTGTTTTGTGGTATATACATTTACTTTGTTGTAGACATTGATTACATTGATTACAATAGTGTAAACCGACATGGTAACGGACTAATTAATGTAAAAGTAGAAACAAGTAGTGGAACAGAAAGTTCGGCATTCACAGAATCTAGCGAGCCAAAAACACATAGTTATAGATTTAGTGAACCGGGAGTTAGAATTCTCCCAACAACAACCCATCTATTGAAAAAATGTTATAATACAAAATACAATATGTGTAGAACACACATTTAAAAAAGCAACACCAGCTGTTTATAACAAACTTTAATTAGACAATAACATATATTTGTAATGCGAATACATATTAAACAACCCCATGATGTGAAATAAAAAGCAACATTAAAGGGACACACGGCAATCTTGATATTTTAAAAACTCACGGCGTCCCGCTAGTGATTTATTCATAACTTGCATTTGTTCAATCATACATATTGATTATAAAAATAGTATGAAGCAAAATGTCTTTGCATATTACTGACTGTTGATTGGATTCCACCAATAATGTATTTAAAGGCAGAATAAGAAGAAACAATAAAAGACTTAAAAACATATTTTATTACATGCTGGCAGGTTTAAAGTAAAAACGAGCCTGGATAAATAAATTGAGACGATAACTGAATGATTGACACACATTTCTATATTGTCAAGTGTCCCTTTAAACTAGATTAAACTTAATTAATATGTTTAAATGATACAATAATGTTTTAATTGTTAATTCAAAACAAAAAGAATAACTAATGTTATGTTATAAATATAAACAAACCATGGCCGACAAGAACGTTGTAATCTGCATTTTGATGAAATTTTACATTTTTGAAAGTTGAGCAGGGGCTTCTAAGCTATTGCCAGTCATTGTGTAACTTAGTTTAACTAAATAATTGTATTAGTTAATTAGAACCAATTCGACGGCGCGCCATCTCAAATCCCAATGCTTTTTCAGACAGGTCAATATGATAAACACATCTAGTTCACCACTTTGACCCAATATCCAAATCTAGGGGTAACACAGTTTGTGTTGTTTGTTCTTTGGTACTCAGAACACCAATATGCGAGTATGACACTGTGAATTAAAAACTTAAATTTAGGATATTTGTTTATTTGAACGTTTTTTTGCTCCAGGTTGGGACTCGGGTGTGGGGTCAAACCCTCATCCCCGAGTCCAAACCTTGAGCAAAAAACGTTTATACTATGTAATTTCATCGTCATCACATTTAACTTGAAAGTATTTGTTTTTTATATATTTTACCCCAATTACCTCCATCTTCCATCACCTGCCGCATGGGAACACCCATAAAGTTAAAATAATAAAATTGTTCATCTTGTTTTTTTTTTGTTTTTTTTTATGGGCGAATATATATGTCAAGTTTAATTTCTTTTCATTAGAAAAATGACACTGAAATTGATCTTTTTTTAGATTTTATGGTTTGAAATTCCCTCCCCCAGGTCCGAGGGGTGACCTAGAAGGAAAACAAGTTAATCCAGTTAGTATGCCTTCATCTGAGACATAATTAAAAAAGAGCCCCGATTGCCGTTCGCCACCCCAACACTCCGCCCCGCCTTCAAACCCTAAACTCTTGGGCAGACGTGCGAATTTGAAATAATAAAATATGTTGTTATGCTGTTATCTTTTATAGTCGAGTATATATACGAAGATGGAAAAATGACAATGGAATATTTAAGTATTTGACCTCCACGCTGAAGGCCACTGGAGGTGGAGCCAAAATAATGTTTTTCTTGCTCGCTGTTTCAATATGGGGGGGGGGGGGGGGGGGGGGGATCATACACTGACTTGGTCGAATTCCGCTAAGTGGTATAGGAGGCAATATGGTAACAGAAGGACAGACAGACGGACAAACAGAGGCAGTAACAATATCCACTGACGCTGTTTTAAAGCGTGGGAATAATGCACCTTTAACAGGTATTAAAATGAAAGAGTTTCGCTATAAAATTGCCTTATATACGGGTTTCCAGCCATGTTTCAGTAGGTTGGTAGTAAACCAAGCGTTAAAGGGACATATGGTAATCTTGATTTGTTAAAAACTCGCGGCGTACTCGTACCGTTAGTTTTCTGCACTATTTACATTTGTTCAATCATTAATAGTAATTATAAGAAAAGTAAAAGTAAAAGTAAAAGTAAAACCCCTTTTTTGCATATTACTAACTGTTGATTATATTTCACCAATAATATACTCAAACCTATGGTAGAATAACCAAGAACATTTGAAATCTCAAAATTGTATTTAAATATATGCAAGCAGTTTTAAAGTCAAAATGATACCGGATTAATAAATCGAGAGGCTAGTTTTAATGCTCGATAAAAAACTTCAAGATTGCTGTGTGTCCCTTTAAACCTCTCCCATTGGATTTACTTACACAGTAGTTTTATATACAGCTGTACATGTAGTATTTTTAAACGACCCTAAAACGGACTATTGGAAAACCTTTACAATACCCATCAACCAAACCACACAAAATCGGAAGTAAACATTCGTCGTGCACATGTATATGCCATAGTCCCTCCCATGGCCAATGTTTAGCATGGATCTTAAACAGGATTGAAAACCTAGCATGTAAAATAATATATGATTACATATCATCCGCAAAAAACACACACATATATATATATATATATATATATATAATATATTCGCAAACATGATTGGTGAATATCAGATAATACCGTCAGATATAATTAATGAATATTGTTTATCAATTTGAAGTAAATTATTAAATCCTCAGAAAAGAGCTCAAACTAACACACTGTATCATGTTTATCACCCTGGCCTCACCCTGGCCCTATCACCCAGGGCCTCTGATGACACGCATTAAATAAACTGTTTATAAATGCGAGCTTAATAATAATGTATTACATACGTAGATACATGTATACTCATAACAGATTTGATAATTCGTCTATAAATTATTTGTTATGATATTTTTTCTATGTTTTGCTATGTAAAAGAAATATAAAATGATCGGACAGGGAAAGTAGCATTCAAGGAGGACAGTAAACCACAAAACACAGAAACAGACACGCAAACAGACAAACACGAAGGCAAAAGCAATAATAAATGCAAACGACATCACATACCGCCTTGGAACGGTCAGTGGCAAAGTAGGCCACTGGGGGTTTAAACCGGTTCTAGGGTGCACCAAACCTCACACTTACCCTACTGTCATCCCATTAAAACAGGACAGTGTAAATAAAGAAATCCCCGCCATGATCTAATCTCTAACCAACAAGGCAGCATCAATAGGCAATATAAGTAAAACACAAATATGCTCGTGTAAATATAATACAAAAAAAACGATAGCCTAGAAAGCCACAAAGAAGGTACTCAATGACTTTGCAGAAGCCAGAGCAGTAAGAGAATAAACCATTAAGGGCACGACAAGAAAGATCATGGACAAACATCAAACGCCACTGATGCTGTATTTTTGGTTTATCTGATAACGATTGAATGAATTGAATTATTGGAACTTCAGCGCCAGTTGTTTATTTCCTTTCCCATTTTACCAAGGAAGAACTGGTTCCGTATTCATAAAACTTCTTAGCAATATCTTAACTTAAGTCAAAATTTATCAGTTTTTAAACACTTTTTTCTATCGTTTTAAGACATCTTCTTTAAATTTTAATAAAGCTATTTGTTAATGAAACATAAAGACATTTGAAAATATGTAAAAATCTTAAATTTTGTCTTAAGTAATATTGCTTACTTATTGGGATAAAATCATATGAGTTCATTTTTACACGCAAACTGATTTATTCTTCAATATAAAGATGACCTACATCTGACTATGGATAATGTATCATACTTAACACCTGTAGGTCAAGGGTTAGGTATCCCACACACGTTACATACATCATCACAGATAACATAATTATATTTACACTAACAGGGGTTCAACTACGAGGGCCATCATACCATCGTATTTGTAAACGCGACGGTACGATGGTAATATGGTATATCGCGTAATCGAAATCGTACCATCGCGTTTACAAGTCGATGGACCATCTTATCATCTTAGCATCGTACCATCGTAGCATCGTGTTTACAAATTCATACTTACAAATTCATACGCGATGGTACGATGGCCCTAACAGAACATCGTATTCAAGACTAGTATAGCAAAAATTAGGGAAGATACACCCAATTATAAATTATACTTAACCGGAAGCGGGCAATAAAAATGGTACATACTATTTTTTCTGCACTGAATGACTATGGAAATGGCGACCATACTCATGTTTGTCACCAAGAAAGTAGAAAATTGGAAGTACTGTTAAAACAAATAATTTATGGGGATATTCTCCATCATTTATTTCATTTATTTAACTGCAAAAATAAGTTCTCAATTTTTGAAGTTTTTGACGCAAGGCAGGCGCTCACTCTGGTCTTTGGTTGAGAACAGCTCTGTAAAATGTATGTGTTTTGTGAGGAATTCAAAATTCCTAGGTTCAATCTCGCTGGCACTGGATGCAATTTATGTGAATTCATTGCATAAAATGTATTTATTTGTGACAATCCTATACTTGGAGCCTATCGGAATTGAATTGGGTGTATCTTCCCTTGTATGCCATAAAGGTTAAACGGTCGCTAATATCACACACACACTCTCTCTCTCTCTCTCTCTCTCTCTCTCTCTCTCTCACTCTCTCTCTCTCTCTCTCCACCGCCTATCTGTCTATGTTGAGAACAGATTCATTCTAATGGAACTGTGATTATAAACAATTAATATTATAAGTAAGAAATTTACAAAAACAATCCATCAAAAGGCATCACAAAAGTTTATGAACATAAATCAATTACAATCTAAAAAAACAAATTTAGAAATGATTACTACTTGTTAGGTACCATGTAAGATAATAGCGGAAGTAAAACAATATAGTATCTCGACACAGCTTTTGATTTTTAAAAAACTAATTAAACACGCTTTTTTAAATTCATGTAAGTTAATTAGCCATTTAACGATACAGATATCGAAAACAAGTATCACTTTGTTAGCAAATGATTTGAACGTTTGTTTAATATATAACAAATAACTGCATGTAACTTAAATGGTTCATGTGACCATTCTATTTTGATTTTCTGGAACATTTTTTGCTAGTTTGTAGGTCAAAACAGTGTAACTATGTATACTTTCATTTGAGCTTGCCTGTGTCTTTTTTTACCTTTTCCGCTTCTTTCCGCTTTGCATCGGTTATAAATTACTATATACTATTCCAACCTCTGCTGCATCAATACGGAATATATGCTATTTCTATTTTTAGCAGGGAAATTCAAAATCTCCTCAGTTCGCGCACCTGCTATCTACTGACCAATCTAAATAGGGCGTATTTGAAACAAAGTAGTAAATACGTCCGCTGACTAGGGAGCGTATTTGTCTAACGGTTAGACTGAATTCAGTTATTGCCCATAAACATGGAAGATGGCCACTTCACTTTTATTTTTGCTGGGCTGGAGCATAAGCGTGTCGTTTTCTCTGTTGTAGGAGATGCCGGTTGGATAATGTAGCCCGTCCTGCAGGGAGAGAATCACTGCCAGTCTCTCTCCCACCGCCGATATCACGTGCACATTATGTGACCAATTACCGACCACATAAATATTGTCCTGACCGTTTGACGTCACACTGACTGGCCACTCTAGATTTTCATTTTTATAAACGAACACCACGCGTCCCGAATCTGCGTCCACATTTGTCACGCTTGAGGCATTGGAGTCGGATATGATAATTTGCTTCCCATTCATGATAGAAGTAAGATACTCTGGCCAGTAGAATTCCAGCTTTTTTGTCGCATCTTGCATAATTTTCTTGACGAGACAGCCATCATAATCTAGCAGCTGTAGCTCCCATCGTTCATCATCTGCATACCACGCCGTTATAGCTATACCAGACTTCCAGCATGTGATGCCGAAACATTCGCCATCTACAATAATAATTTTGCTCTTCTTTAGATCAGAATCAACCCTTAAACAGTAAAGTGATTTCTGTTTTGGAAGAGTAACATATACTTCTTTGCTGCTTTTGTTTGACAGGCACATGCTATGCGGATAACTTCCTAAAGACATTCTGGAGCACTTTTTGAACTGTTTGTCGAACATCTTAATATTTTGTTGTGACTATCAGAGAGAACACTTTCGCCGGTCGGAAGTACGACGGATGCTCTTATCCAACAAATAACAGTGTCGGTTGGGGACTTTGCAATGAAGGATGTTTTCTTCTGAGCATTGTGATGGATACGTTTGCAATCACTTCCCAGCGAATCACTACCCAATGATATGCTTGAAATGCCAGCATCTATTCCTGTAGCGGCTCCTGAGCCTTTCATTTGTTTTTCACCTTTTGGTTTTGCCATAGATTCCTTCTGACCAGGAGGAAGTACAGGCATATTTTCGCCAACTAGTACATTATGCTTTTTCAGCGCTCGGATGTTTCTATGTTGTGCTATGCACGTGCTGCACAAGTAATCTTTGCACTCAATACAGAAGCCGGAAGCAGTGATGGTTTTATTCGCCTCCAGACACTGAGCGCATGTAAATTCTAGAATCGTATGATCTTTCAGGGCCCGGATTGCGCGATGTTGCCCTATGCATTCCTTACATAGCAAGTCTTCGCAGTCGGCGCAGCAGCCAGCAGCCTCAACATGACGATTGCTGTCATCAAAACATTGAGCACATAGAAGGTCATAGGTTTCTTCATGATCCGCGCAGATACTCGATGATTGTCGAATGCTGTCTGATTTACGCCTTATCGACATTTCTTTTCTGTCTTTGGATGGTACTTTTCCATGTGATGCCATCTTTGCTGTTTTGAAGTTTTCTAAAACAATAATATAACATGATAGGAAGTTTATAGTGCAAATGTGTTGATAAGTAACTGAACAAATACTGTATTGCTTCAAGTTGTCTAATAGGGCTAAATCTCGGTGACGTCATATATTGTGTAAACCTTTCAAGACGATCTGACATAATAAACCATAATATACCATGTAAATAATGAACTGTTTGTCCGAAATCATTGACCGTTTCAATTTATTTTTAGAACATACTATCACTGATATTGAGTCCTATTTACCAATATTTGATTTTTCATTTATGGGTACAATGCACATAATGAAAAAGATTTAAACATATGTTATTGACATACAATTATGCAATGAGTTTGGGCCACACGTTCAATCAACATTAGTTACGGCCCTTCTAAATACAAAGAGTTACAGGAATGTACATGGATACATAGTTACATATTTAAAAAGTAAAACAAACAAATTAAATATAAATATCACGTGTGCTGAGAATGTGTTGTTTGTTGTAGCGATTGGTGGTAACTTGATTGGTTATCATTGGTTTGCTATTATATGTTTCTCTGAGTTATAAAACTTATAGCGGAAGTCATGTACTATGAGGTCGCTCACAGGTAGAATGGTAGTAACAGATTGCAGAAAGTAACATTTGTTATATACTTATACAAACTGCTTCTTATTTGGCGAGTTAATTAAAAGGCGCTGTAAACGTTTCTATGCAATTTTTCTTTTCTTTAAAAACAAATCATGTTAAAATATTTAAAAATTGTGTATGTGTGATACGACTAAGGAATACATCGATTGGTCGATTGGTCCCTACCATTCTGCATGCGAGTACTCTGCTAATAATTGTTAGTAACATATTTATCTTTACTGACCATCAAGACATATTATATTTCAAGATGTGCTCTGACATTATTTGAGAATATTTTGAATGCTTCACATAAAGTTCATTACATTAAAATATTGTTTAATTCATAAAACATATATATTTTTAAAAACACTTGTGTTACTCATTGTGGAAAGGAATGCGTTTTTCAACTAAACGCAGATATCATTACACCTTATCAACTTTCAGTCGACTACATAGTTTTAAGATTGTGTGTCAAAATCTAAATTCGTATAGTGATATAAGGTACCTTCATGTCTAGATTTATTACCGTTGCGTTTATAACTGCACGGTATGTGTTTACTTCAAGGTTTATACGACTTCCTGTTACCATCTGCCTTCTTGACATTTTATGATTAATCTTTTGGTGTGTGCGTGATTGATGTGTTTTTCAAGTGGTTGATTTTAAACTAAATATCGATTATAGGATATGTATGTATAATTTGTATCGTGACGTTTAACAATGTTTCAGTCATATCACGAAGGTATATGATACGAAGCTATCTGTTTTTAACCAACGAGTTTATTAAAGTAAAACATACACAGTCACGAATTTAAGCTTTTATTTATCACTAAACATCCATACTATGTCATTTAAATGTTGCCAATTTACTCTTTACAGGGGCGTAGCCAGAGCCTTTTGTAGAATACGCCCTGGGGGAGGTGCGGGTGGTGATGTCCCTCTTCTGCGCTGGTGGGGGTCCTCCCCAGGATTTTTTTGAAATTTGAGTGCAATTTCGGAGGTCTGTGGCTTCATTTGAGCGAGATTTTGGAGGCTTTCGCCTCCATTCATTAAGTGTGTTTTTAAAAATAGTGCCTCACCCCCTACCCCACTTCAATTTTTATTGCTGATTTTAACAAATAAGCACTTTTATTTTTTCACATTCGATTTTCTAGAGTACGCCCGGGCGTACAGGAGTATGCCTGGCTACGCCCCTGCTTTACACGGAGCAATTGTGCGCGTGAAGTTACTATGTTTTTGTCGTTTTACATCATCAAGTCAGATAGGTTCAGGTCTCACACCTCAATTAATTTTCCCATAGGGTTACTGTACAGCCTTTTCCAACATCTGAGCTTCAAAGCTGGGCAGCAGACCCATAAGGAAAATACAAAATGCATACACTATCTAGCTGAATATGTGGTGCTTAGGTCAAACACTTCAGAAATTTGAATGAAACCTCATATTAACATGAGCCTTTCTGTATCATCTGTCTTTTACACTGCAGATGTATGCTAAAACAAAGAAAAACCTATTTTTCAATTAAAAATTGCCTAAAATTCAGATTTTTTTAAAATTATTTTCTGGTGTCTAATTCCGGGAGCTTTCAGAGGAGATAATGGTGGTGTCAGACCTTATGCGGCTGTTATATAAATCGTTCGTGCTACAAATAATACCGACATGTATATTATATAAGATTCAAAACTAAGCCCTTTCTGAACGTATCGCATTACATGCTATTCAAACAAATGTGCTTACATGTTTTACTGCATACAAAGACAATGAATCTCTCATCATTTGCAGTATTATTACCCTAGTGTGCTATGGTATTAAGGTCATGGCCAGACACCATGTTATGTGATTAAGCCATTTTACCCTTTATGGGTGCATAAACCTGATGTTTATGTAACTGCTGCGTTGAAACTGTGGAAATAGTTCTAAAACGAGTGTCCCTTTCACGGGTACAGATGCGCACCCTTCACAAATCTGTTTGCAAACCACGTTGTGTAATTGTCTAAACCGCCGTTAGTAAACATGCTATAATATTGAGAAATGCCAAACATGTACTTTTTTTCTTCTAGCAAATGTCTTTTGATTAAGACCAACACGCTTTTCTTTAGTAAGGTTACTTAGAGATGAAATTAATATTGACGCCTATTGCAAATTGATCAAGAACGTCCCCTGCATTTTTAAATTCCCCAACATACATTAATCCCAGAGCTGACACACTTAATCAGAATACTGTTAACATGCTCTTAAACGACTGTAACACAATACTTTTGGAGATGGTTGTAGTGGTGCTTGCAATATAATTATTGTTTGGGGCGCTTGTTTCAGCCAATTTATTTTTTGAAATTTCAGACAAAATTCGACTGGTACCTAAAAAAGTTGTATATCATTAAAACAGACATTTTAGTGGTAAATAAAAATACGTCTTTTCAAAATCGTTTGAGAAATAAAAAAATCATATGCAAAAGTTATTTTCAATGGATATTTCTTCTGCATAAAAAATTAGAAAAAATATTTTTTGTTTATTTAATATTTAACAAAAAATGGTTTTAATGTGTTAACATAAATTAAGACACTTCGACCGTTTTATAGCAAAGAGGCACTACCTATATCTACGCGATTTTTAATGTAAAATATTAAATACTCAATATTACTGCATTTATATGTATACAAAGCTATTTTATGAGTATTCTAAGAAGGAACATGGTTCGTATTCCAGTTCTGTAAATTATTAATTATGATCAAAACAATATCTTGAATAAAATGCCGCCCAGCCGTTTATTCCTGCCGGAGAACTACGAGTTTTTACGATTTTCACGGACATGCGCAATGCGATTACAAATTATTCGGCGCAGTTCCGATAGCAAACGAATCGATCGGAACTCTTCGCTAATCAGACGAGGTAGTTCCGATTGTAAACGAATAAGATCGGAAAATCTCCGCAATCGGCTTGTCTAAAACAATTACGAATACAATTTCAAAATCCGATCTTTTCAATCCTGTTTTTCCCCAGCAAAACGCATATTACATTGGGTGAAATTATTGCCATTTACCTTTTTCATAGTCCTCTTTATAATTAAGTAAAGTTTATATCAATTGGTGGACAAAAAGATATAGGAAGAGACCGTAGAGCCTCTTTAAGGCTAACTGAAATTATTTAAGCTTTCTTAATTTTCTGCTCTCCCGCTGTCCCAGCAACAAGAAGTTTACAGGGGAAATGCCCCATCTTAAAAGTATTTTGGCTGTAAAATATTTATTTCTCAATTTCAAAACAATGATATTTTTATTTACCACTAAACATTTCAGTTCTAGTGGCAATTTAGTCAGTCAATACATATTTGTTTATGCACGTATTATTAAAATTGCTCATGTGATTGCTGAAAAACCTTTGGCTGAAACAAGCGCCCACAAACAATGGAAATAAAACGGGCTTTATTAGGCTGATTGTGTGATTTGGGAATTTATTACTTAGTGAGAACTGGAGCTCCCGAAAAAAAAACTTAGACGTAATGTAAGCGTCAAACAATAGTTTCACTATTAAAAGCGTTATCAGTGGGACGTAATATAAGTTTGTAATGACATGCCTGCATTCCCGAGCATGACACTGGCATTAAAGGTACAATTAAAAAAAGAAGATGTATTGACTGAAACAGACAATGCACTATTAGACGAGATTTCTTAATATGTATTGCCTGTTTTGAATATCGCTAAACTATGTATAGACAAGATACTGGTGCGAACGTCGGATTCCGAATTGCTAACTTTTACAGCAAAAACCTAGGATAAAAAGGTGTATAGTCTGGAAAAATGCAGACAGATCACTTACGGTTTTGTTAAGATGATTAAACATATGTGCCAACTTTCAAATCTTTCTGACAATTGGTATTGGGAATTTGACTGTACATTCACAATTTTAACTAGAATAAAATAGGGGATAATCCTAACAAAATGTATAATAAAGGTACAATGCTTGTCACATATGGTTGTGTTTTGATGGTGAATATTTATGTCAAGTTTCAAGCTTTCGGACAATTCGTTTTTGAGAAATACGACTTTTCATTAACAATTTTAAGTGAAATTTATATAAAAGGGGTGGGGATAATTCAGGTAAAGTACAAGACGAAGTTATGGTTATTGTCAAATAAAATTATGTAACGCCAATGAATACGTGTGCCCAGTTTTAAAGCTATCGGACAATCAACTTTTGAGAAATTAGGAAAAAAGAAAAACTTTAACCAACATGTTTAACCAAAACGTCAAAACGGACAGACGGATAGACGGAAATCACCAAACCATAAGGTTGGATTTGCTTCGCAATCCGGCTAAAAATACCATCTCTTAACAATTCGATTGCATTATAAATCAAATAAATGTAATTTAAATTATTGATTATGTATTTAACGCACGTACGCACGCACGCACTTTCAATATTATATAAACAATTGTATTAATATAAATAATCAAGTGCTTCTATTCTATTCAAGGCAAATTATAATCAGACTTATGTGACATGATGACTTAAGGTAAAATGCAAGTTTCGTATTAGTTATTAAGTGTTGGCTTTTGATTCGGTGTGTACCTGACGTGTATACATTAATAACAATGGTACTTACCAAACGATCAGAAGTGCCGTCTAAACCCAATCCAGTCCATAGTTAAACTAACTCTATCTCTTTATACCCGGGAATATGCATACGCGAGTATTGTATTGTTGAGGTTATGTTAAGTTACGCTATGTGGACTTGAATAGGATAGATATTTTAAATTGAAGTGTAACCTTATACATAGATCCTGAATAACAAATATAGACGTGTACTTAATATTGACTAAACACATATGCACTGTTCAGTATAAATATACTTTAAGACGAATAGCGGAACTTATGTTATGCTTTTAAAGAAACTATTTTCAGAGGGGAGACAGGTAATACATATGTTTATTGTTGTTAATTGTTCAGGTTTTTAGTACATAAGTTTTTGGAAATATCTGCATGCCAATTACGAATTTACTTATATAAAAATCAAACGTTGTATCTTGAATGCCACACATTGCTGAAACGGTGCTTTATATCCTATTGCCAAGACATAATGTATATATATTAGGTTTCTTTAACTCAGCAAAGCTTATATTTGTTAATACTGTCGCTTCTTTTCTCGATTTTCATTTTAATTTCGATCGAACATGTAATAATAATAATAATAGTAAACTTTACAAAGTTACTCGCAGGCGGATCTGGGTTTACAATGGACGCAAAGGCTATTATAGTCGTGCTTAGTGGGTTAAGGGTTAATAACACTACTAACGTGGGGAGATGTTTAATGCCAATGTCACGCCAAAGTCACGCCAAAGTCACGAATATGTATTTCTCTCAGAGACTGGTCTAATCATTTAATGAGCATGTAACAGTACTTGGGAAACAGGTATTCGAAGTGTTTGTCTAAGTATCAAAAGGGGTATAATTTTTCTCAAATTAAAATCTAGAGCTCAAAAACTGTTCTCTCCCATGTTCGTTTTGTATGGGGAAGAACAATTGTGTGATTATCATCTTCAGTGAGCCAAACATGTAATGTTAGCGAGACACCTACACCGACGCCGATGCGAGTAATAAACCACCCATTCGACGAACAGTTGGGCAAACAATTAAATTCTAATATATGTCAAGGTCATGTATGTAAGATGGGAGGATAAATCCGCTGCATCCCCATCCACAACCTAATGGCCTACAAGCTTCACACGAAACATAAAACAGTAAACATTGAATGTTAGTTTATCATTTACATGTGTTTCGTATGTACTGTCTCCTGCTAGCATTTATAACATGGCAACAACTCCTAACCCACTCCCCTCACCATAATATCCCCTCCCCCACCCCCACACTCAAACACGCACCATTTTTCTATTTGTAGTTTTCTTCGCCTCCCATTGGGAAACAATTTGCATACTACGCCTTATTAGTTATCACTGTCAACAACGTTCTTAATGATGTTTGAGGGCTGGCGTGGCGCAGTCGGTAGCGCGGCGGATTTGTAACCGGTGGCCCCGGGTTCAATCCTCCGTGGTGCCACTGTATGGAAAGCCTCGGCTGCCTTCTGTTGGCCTTTTGCATTTTGTGCAGTACGCTTTGTAAGTCGTTTTGTGCATTTTCTAAGTTGTTATGTGCATTTTCTAAGTTGTGATGTGCATTTCGTAAGTTGTTATGTGCATTTCGTAAGTTGTTGTGTGCATTTTCTAAGTTGTTATGTGCATATTGTAAGTTGTTATGTGCATTTTGTAAGTTGTCCTGTGCATTTCGTAAGTCGTTATGTACGCTTTGTAAGTCGTTTTGTGCATTTTCTAAGTTGTTATGTGCATTTTCTAAGTTGTGATGTGCTTTTCGTAAGTTGTGATGTGCATTGTTCAAGTTGTGATGTGCATTGTTTAAGTTGTTCTGTGCATTTTCTAAGTTGTGATGTGCTTTTCGTAAGTTGTTATGTGCATATTCTAAGTTGTCTTGTGCATTTTGTAAGTTGTTATGTGCATTTTCTAAGTTGTCCTGTGCATTTCGCAAGTTGTTATGTGCATTTTCTAAGTCGTTATGTGCATTTTCTAAGTTGTTATGTGCATTTCGTAAGTTGTTATGTGCATTTTCTAAGTTATTTGCAGTTTGTAAGTTGTTTTGTGCATTTTCTAAGTTGTCTTGTGCATTTCCTAAGTTGTGATGTGCATTTTTTAAGTTGTGATGTGCATTGTTCAAGTTGTTCTGTGCATATTCTAAGTTGTTATGTGCATTTTCTAAGTTGTTATGTGCTTTTCGTAAGTTGTTATGTGCATATTCTAAGTTGTCTTGTGCATTTCGTAATTTGTTATGTGCATTTTCTAAGTTGTTATGTGCTTTTCGTAAGTTGTTATGTGCATATTCTAAGTTGTCTTGTGCATTTTGTAAGTTGTTATGTGCATTTCGTAAGTTGTTATGTGCATTTTCTAAATTGTTATGTGCATTTTCTAAGTTGTCTTGTGCATTTTCTAAGTTGTCTTGTGCATTTTCTAAGTTGTTATGTGCATTTCCTAAGTTGTGATGTGCATTGTTTAAGTTGTGATGTGCATTGTTTAAGTTGTTCTGTGCATATTCTAAGTTGTTATGTGCATTTTCTAAGTTGTTATGTGCTTTTCGTAAGTTGTTATGTGCATATTCTAAGTTGTCTTGTGCATTTTCTAAGTTGTTATGTGCATTTTCTAAGTTGTTATGTGCGTTTCGTAAGTTGTTATGTACATTTTTTAACCAATAGGACGTCCTAAAGGTATAGGTTCAATAGAGTCAATAGAGTCTGGACCTCACGTGTTATTTGTTGAAAACAAACATATTTTAATACTCTGGGACTTTTTTCAGGAAAACTTAAAATTTGTTTGTTTTCAACAAATAGCACGTTAATATTACTTTTATTTAAATATATTTTTCAATTTATTATTATTATTATTTGTTAGTTCCAACACTGATGGATAGGGGCTACGTGAGGTCGTCTTCTCCCTCCTCCCTCTCCCATTTCTCCCTTCTCCCTCCATTATCTCCCTTCTCCGCCCCCTTTTCTCTCTTCTCTCTCAGATAATGGTCAATTATGGATTTTGATAGGATATAGACTGTTTTACCCAAAACGACTCTCAAACTATGATAATTCATTTTTTTTTTTTACAAACTTGCTATTTTAAAAACATCACGCCCCTTTCTCTCCCGACCCCTACCCTTGTCTCCCGGTCCCTCCCCTTATCTTCCGTAACCACGGCCACCTGTACCACACCTCCTGATACTGCCTATTGTGATCTAATGTTTTCAGACCAAGATGTATTAACTCCCCGTCAGACAATCCCTTACACATTTTGGAATCAATTTTCTGTTCTAAGAATTTATTGTATAATTTCCCTAACCCAATTTTGTTAAAGTATGCAGAGCATAGCGTTCGCTCCTGGAGCCGCCATTTCTACCGGTGTTTCCTTCAAAACTTATTCCGATAAAAAGTCTACTTAACGACGACTTGTAGTTTGCACAAGACAACTTACGAAATGTACATAACAACTTATGAAATGCACATGACAACTTAGAAAACGCACATAACAACTTAGAAAATGCACAAAACAACTTAGAAAATGCACAAGACAACTTAGAATATGCACATAACAACCTACAACATGCACATAACAACTTACGAAATGCACATAACAACTTAGAAAATGCACAAGACAACTTAGAATATGCACATAACAACCTACGAAATGCATATAACAACTTACTAAATGTACATAACAACTTATGAAACGCACATAACAACTTAGAAAATGCACAAGACAACTTAGAATATGCATATAACAACCTACGAAATGCACATAACAACTTACTAAATGTACTTAACAACTTGGAAAATGCACATAACAACCTACGAAATGCACATAACAACTTACGAAATGCACATAACAACTTAGAAAATGCACAAGACAACTCAGAAAATGCACATAACAACCTACGAAATGCACATAACAACTTAGAAAATGCACATAACAACTTGGAAAATGCACATGACAACTTAGAAAATGCACAAGACAACTTAGAAAATGCACATGACAACTTAGAAAATGCACATAACAAATTACTAAATGCACATAACAACTTACTAAATGCACATAACAACTTAGAAAATGTACAGGACAACTTAGGAAGCGTACTGCACAAAATGCAAAAGGCCAACAGAAGGCAGCCGAGGCTTTCCATACCACTGTGTTCCGTCGGTGTGACACATTCCCTTAGCCTCGTCCGTCGGATGGGGACGTAAACCGGGCGGTCCCGTGTATCGGTCTATCCTCCGAGCACGTTAAAGAACCATAGGAATCTATTCGATAATAAGAGTAGGGCAGGTTCTCGGATTCCTATGTATCCTTCCCCTCTCTCTGAGGCGGCTCTAAATAACCTATACTGTGTTGATGAGCCAATAAACAACATTCAATTCTTAATGATAAATCTCCAGATAATCGATAATATTGCAGTAATTTATGAAATCTTCCGCAATAAGAATGATATATATGGTGACGTGATTACAAACTCGTTGTGCACCCACTTGATATCCACACTAATCCTAAGTCAAATGTACACAATTTATAGTACACACAGACAAAATAAAGAATACATTAATTCCAAATAGTTATTTCCACTCGATTCTCACCGCTGCGGGTTCGAATCCCACTGGGAGCTCGACTTGTAAGTGAGGAAGTGTCGATTCTTACGGATGGCGGGAGGTGTACGGTACTTTTTTACCCCAGGAAAAGTGAGTGGTCTGCCTCCACCGTCACATATAACCTGAGATGTGTTGAAAATGACGTAAAACACCATACAAACAAAACAAACAAATTTCCACTTGATATCCTCACTCATCCTAAGTCAAATGTACACACCGTATGGTACATACATACAAAATAAAGAATACAGTAATTCCAAATATTTATTTCCGCTTGATATCCCCACTCATCCTAAGTCAAATGTACACACCGTATGGTACATACATACAAAATAAAGAATACAGTTATTCCAAATATTTATTTCCGCTTGATATCCCCACTCATCCTAAGTCAAATGTACACACCGTATGGTACATACTTACAAAATAAAGAATACAGTAATTCCAAATATTTATTTCCGCTTGATATCCCCACTCATCCTAAGTCAAATGTACACAATGTATGGTACATACAGACAAAATAAATAATACAGTAATTCCAAATATTTATTTCCGCTTGATATCCCCACTCATCCTAAGTCAAATGTACACAATGTATGGTACATACAGACAAAATAAATAATACAGTAATTCCAAATATTTATTTCCGCTTGATATCCCCACTCATCCTAAGTCAAATGTACACAATGTATGGTACATACAGACAAAATAAATAATACAGTAATTCCAAATATTTATTTCCGCTTGATATCCCCACTCATCCTAAGTCAAATGTACACAATGTATGGTACATACAGACAAAATAAATAATACAGTAATTCCAAATATTTATTTCCGCTTGATATCCCCACTCATCCTAAGTCAAATGTACACAACGTATTGTACATACAGACAAAATAAATAATACAGTAATTCCAAATATTTATTTCCGCTTGATATCCCCACTCATCCTAAGTCAAATGTACACAATGTATGGTACATACAGACAAAATAAATAATACAGTAATTCCAAATATTTATTTCCGCTTGATATCCCCACTCATCCTAAGTCAAATGTACACAATGTATGGTACATACAGACAAAATAAATAATACAGTAATTCCAAATATTTATTTCCGCTTGATATCCCCACTCATCCTAAGTCAAATGTAAGAAACGTATAGTACATACAGACAACATAAATAATACAGTTATTCCAAATAGTTATTTCCGCTTGATATCCCTTCGCATCCTGAGACAAATGTATACAGTGTATAGTAAATACAAAATAAAGAATACTGTAATTCCAGATAGTTATTCCACTTAAAATCCACACTCATCCTTAGTCAAATGTACGCAACGTATAGTACATACTGACAAAATAAAGAATACCGTATTTTTAAATAGTTATTTCCACTTAATATCCACACTCATCCTAAGTCAAATGTACACAATTTATAGTAAATACGGACGAAAAATAATACAGTAATTTAAAATAGTTATCTCCACTCGTGCGAAATCATAAACATTCATTTCTTGTAAACCGGATTATAAGAATCTGTCATGGGTAGCCGGTGAAGATAGGGAATTCCATCCCGAGGTATAAGTGTTTTTATCGGAACCAAGGCTCTGCCGAGGTTCCGATTAAAACAATTATACCGAGGGTTGGAATTCCCTATCTGAACCGAATACCCATGATAGATTCTTTTTCTTGCATATCAGATACATGTTTTACGTTGACGCCGCCAGCTACTTACGTTTTGCATGTTTTCCTGCATACCGGATGTTGGCGCGCGTGAATTTTATCTCGACCCTAGGGTGAGATGGAAATATCTAGCCCCGGTAAAATGACGGATATCCTTGTCCGGTATGCAAGAAAAGGTTATCCGCGTATTACATGTGTGATGGAAACCCTGATCTTACACATAAACGTCGCGCGCTGATATGAACAATGACAGTAACATGACGTCATTCTGTAAATAAACATGTAAAACGTTAGTAGTTGGCGACGAAAAATAGAGTTTTCTGTGGCAATAAGGAAAACGGATTTATGTTTTGACAGAGAGCCGGGGCGTTTGGTACTCTCAGTACTCTGACAAGGCTAAGCAGACGATTATGCATTCTACTGTCTGTGAAGCTAGCCAATCAGTAATTCAGGGACCAACATCCCTTGTCATGGATATTCCTCTGGGGAGGTATTGAAGACAGACGCCATTTTTCTGCGAGAGATTCAGGTCTGTCAACCCTTTCCCCTAACTTCCTCACCACCCACCTTCATAGTGTGCGTCTGTCGTTGCTTGCAAAAACGGACTTACTCGTATACGTGCCTTTCTAATCCCTCAACGCCCTGTTTCTCTGTCTGCAAACGTCCATGAAATGTATTTCATTTTTCTTACCTAGTCATTTAATTGTATTTTACGCTAGTCATGTATGTGTAATTATGTTCATCATTATGTGTGTATTTATGTTCATCCAACTTATTGTCAATCCCGTTTATAAAGTTAGTTATGTTCATCCAACTTATTGTCAATACCGTTTATACAGTTGTATAACTTTGATATATGAGTTACACGTTCAATTCAAGGTAAAGTCAGACAAGTAACAAACTATACTATAGTTCTTAGTGCCTTGCTTTCCACTTTGACAATAATGAACTCAGGTTACCTGCACTTTGTATGGCCGAAAACGAAACATAAATGCTCAAAATGTAAATGATATACAAGCAGAAAAATCAATTATGTGTATCCGGTTCAGCTAGAGAAATGTCAACCCTCGGTATAATTGTTTTAATTAGAGCCGTGGTTCCGATAAAACCAGTTATACCTCGTGTTGGACTGCCCGATCTTCACAGGATACCCAAACAAGATTCTTATAATACCCTATGTATAGACAGTTTATACACTATTTATACACTATTTATACACTATTTATCGTACATACAGACAAACAAAGGAAACAAAATAATTATCCACATCCGTCCAAAGTAAGTATACACATGTGTTCTCAGTCAAATATACATTCATTAAAACTTGATATATTTGCAGACAAGTATTATATTTTTTGAGTGTTTGAATGTAATCTTACATAATTGTTAGTACATGTAAGGTCATATATGATGGTCGATTTGTTTGAGGTGGAGACAGACCACACCATATTTTCCTGGGTAGAACCAGTACTGTATACTTCCCGCCATCCGAAAGAATCGACACTTTCTCACTTGCCAAGTCGAGCTCCCAGTGAGATTCGAACCCGATTTGTCAAGTGAGAAAGCACAACACAGTAAGTATATACATGCAGTATATTACATATATTTACGGTCAAATAAAATACACAAAACTCCATAAGTAAAATGCACACTAGTTATAATACATATGTAAATGCAGAATAATGTTACACGTACTAATTATTCATACCCGTCTGTTAAACTTTCTTTTCCAAGTGCTACTATGTCAAATATGTCAGTCTTGAAATCTTGAAGTCCATTAATCAACGTTAGATCAATTACATTTGAAGCTGCACGCACATCCGCAAATTTAAAGTGCAATTATAGTGTATGAAATATTATTATATTTTTAATATAGAAACACACATGTTTTACGATTATATAGCTAAAAGAAAGCGT
Organism: Cyrtodaria siliqua; assembly: GCA_037043455.1. Lineage (NCBI taxonomy): Eukaryota > Metazoa > Mollusca > Bivalvia > Adapedonta > Hiatellidae > Cyrtodaria > Cyrtodaria siliqua. Next base: position 4,628 of record JAWPHD010010479.1, on the reverse strand, counting down.
ATTTTATAGATTACAAAACGTCGTTTTCAAACAGACGGTTGGTTGCCGCTTTCAATATATAAAACATACTACTCACATACTTTCAGAATTTGTTGAAAACTTATCCAAATGGTACAATAATTCAAAATTGATCTCTTTCATAAAAAGAAGACTCAAATATGAAGGAAAAACTAATACTAATATAGTGGAATTGAATCGAATGTTGTTTAACGGCTCATCAACACAGTATAGGTTATTTAGAGACGCCCCAGAGAGAGGGGAAGGATACATAGGAATCCGGGAACCTGTCCTACTAGATTTCTATGGTTCTTTAACGTGGTCGGAGATTATATACTGGACATAATGTACTGTAAAGAAGGTTCTTATTTTTTTAAATTATGTATAATCATGCAGTGCTTGTCATTGGGTTTGTTTTAAAAACTTATTTGGACTGGCAAACTAGTGACATAAGTATGTAAGATAACGCCACACACATTAATAAGAAATTGTTTGTTTATGAGGTTTGAAACTGTGGAAAGTAGGTACTTTCTTAGAATCGTATCTTGAAATTGGAACCAGATGTTTTCCATTAACATATATATATAAATATGGTTCCAAAAACATGCGTATGCAAATCACTTTTTCCTTGCACCATATGGTTCCAAAAACATGCGTATGCAAATCACTTTTTCCTTGCACCCCCCACCCCCACCCCCCCCCCCCCCCCCCCCCCCCCCCCCCCCCCCCCCCCCCCCCCCTTTGCACTGCATCCGCTTCATGTATACTCAGTTGCAAAATAAAGTGTACACTGAGTTTTGTTTAGATTGCACCCCCCCCCCCCCCCCCCCCCCCCCCCCCCCCCCCCCTTTGCACTGCATCCGCTTCATGTATACTCAGTTGCAAAATAAAGTGTACACTGAGTTTTGTTTAGATTGTACAAATTATTTTTATAATAAAATTGACCCCGCACCCCCCCCCCCCCCCCCCCCCCCCCCCAAAAGTGTACACTGAGTTTTGTTTAGATTGTACAAATTATTTTTATAATTAAATTGACCAATTCCAAAATGAATAAGCCCTGATTGGTACCAAAGCTTTATCATTCCATTGGCAATATCATGCTGTCATTTGTTTTTCAACACTTTCGTTTGCAACTGAGTATATAAAACAAGTCATATTACATAATGACTTCATTGGAAATATGGGCCATCTTTAGGTACAGATATTTATATTAGTTCGGTATAGTTAACACGTTTCTATGATATATTCTCTCATGCTAGTGAATATATGATACCTTTAAAACAAATCCAAACATTTTTTGATATTCAAATTTGTGATATAAGAAACATTGTGAGGTACATCCATTGTGATATCATCTTGATAATTTATGCTTATAATAAAACTGTGATTATTGTAACTATACATATGTATCTTTAGCCTGAGATAAAATGAAATGAAATACAGTAAAACGCTTGTAAATGTACAATATATATTGTTTAAACATTTCTACTGCGATTTCTCTGACTTCTCTTCAAGTGTTTATCTTTACTTACGTATTCATCAGAAAAGAAAAAGGAATTATACTTCGTAAGCCTGGAACGAGACCATTTTGCTTCTATCTTTGCTTGGCTGTAGCATATCATGTGCACATTCTGTGACCAATTACAGACCACATAAATATTGTCCACATAAATATTTGTCACGCTTGAGGCATTCGAGTCAGATATGATGATTTGTTTTCCATTCATAATAGATGTAAGGTACTCTGGCCAATGGAATTCCAGCCTTTTTGTCGTATCTTGCACAATTCTTTTGACGGGATTACTATCATAATCTAGAATTGTAGTTCCCATCTGTCTTTGTTGACATACCACACCGTTATGTGATACCGTAATATTTTCCATCTACAAATATCATAGTGTTACGCATCTTTAGACCGACATCTAGTCCGACACAACAAATCGACTTCAATCCTGGAAGAGTAACATAGCTTTCTTTGCTGTTTGCATTTGATATACACATATCACGTGGATAGCTTTTGAAAGAGAGTTTAGAGAATTGCCCTAAATGTTTGTCGAACATTTTAAGATTTTTGTTTTGACTATCGGACACAACAACTTCGTCCCGTCGAAGTCCGTCGAAAGAACAATAGATGATCTTTCCAGCAGATACTTGTGTCGGTCGGAGGACTTTGCCTCGAAGGATTCTTTCTTCTGAGAATGTTGAAGCAAGCTTCTGGAATAACTTTCCAGCGAATCACTCCCGAAAAATATGCTTGGCATACCATTCGTTATCTATTCCTGTTACGGAGTTCGAGTTTTCTTTGTTATCACTCCCCAGCGAATCACTCCCCAATAATATACTTGAAATACCAGTTAAAACCCCCGCGTCTTTCATTTGGATTTTATCTTTTGGTGTTGCAATAGGCAGTTTTTGATCAACAGGAAGCACGGGCATGTTTTCTCCGACAATCAAGGTATGTTTTTTTAGTGCTCGAATTGTTCGATGCTGTATTATGCATTTAGTGTACAGGTAGGCGTAGCAAGCATTGCAGAAGCCGGCCGCAGTGACGGCTTTTTTTTCCATCTAGACAATGAGCGCAGGTAAATTCGACTATTGTATGAGTTTAAAGTGCCTTGATTCTACGATGTTGCCCTATGCATTCCAAACAGAGCAAGTCTTCACAGTCGGCGCAGAAGCCAGCAGCCTCAACATGACGATTACTGTCATCAACACATTGAGCACATACAAGGTCATACGTTTCTTCATGATCCGCGCAGATACTGTCAAATACTCTCGAATTTCCGTCTTATTGACATTTCTTTAATTTCTCTTGACGGACCTTCTCTGCGTGAGACCATTTTCTTTGCTGGATTGAAGATTGTACATTTTAAAAATGTAATAGTTTTATAACCATACTTGGATGATTAAGATACATAGTGTTCCACTTGATTCTACCAAGAGTTATGTGTCAGTGATTGAAAGAGTTTCAAAGTGTCTCATTTAACTTATAATACACAGAAATAATGCTCACAAAACACATTTCTAAAATTTCAGAAGAGTTATAAATTTCACATGTACCTTGGGTGCAACTTTTGGTTAATATTTATATTTTTTGGCACTACAGTGATGCTTTGCGCGATGGATGTCTGATCAGCAGATCTGATGTCCAGGGTCGAATTTTGAGATGCATGTTTTTGCTAAACTCAGTATCAGAAGTTAATGATCGCATATCTTTAAAACCTCGAGTGGTTGTGGTACGAAACCTTAACCAAACATTAAATGGACATACACTAGTTGTTTGTCCTAAACAATATTTTAACTGACTTCTAAAAATATTATCTAAAATGGACCATGTTATATAAATACATTATCTATCACGATATTGCTTATTAATGCTGCCTAGTTTGCTAGGGAATTTATTTATTTAAATCGAAAACATATGTGGCGTTCGTGGTTCAGTGGTAGAACCTGGTTTTAAACACCCACCCACCCAAATAAAAGCAACAAAACAAAACAACAACAAACAAATACACAACAACAACAACAACAAAACACAACAACAACAAAACACGCACACATACCCACCGCGGCCTTTTTGCCACTTAACATTCAAAGGGTACCATGTTGTCAATACTTCTTCTATTTATCCTTGTAACTGTTGTTTGTTTTGAATACTTCTTTTGTATGGCTGAGAACTGTGTATGCTACACTTACTGTTCGACCTTTACTGTTTTAGATAATGGCCAACTCATAAATGATGAATGTTTAAGTCTTAAACTTGTAACCATGAGTCGTTTAGTATGTTAAACTGCTTGCATGTAAAGTTATGAAATTACCGTATTATAAACTTCTAGTTTTGATCAACGGTCTTGGAACCCATGGACAAAATACTACAGTATATATGGCTAAAATCTTAACAATGTTCTCAACTACATACATTATTCCTTTGGGAGAATTCTGCAAATAATATCTGAAAAGCATGAGACGGAGTAAGTTTTGAAACTGCGGTTAATTTTCATTCTTGTTTATGTTTTTTGCTTCCAAGGGATTCCCTTTTCAGTATTTCTTGACATTCACACTAACGTTTGTTTAGTGCTGTGTGGCGCTGTAAAAACTCGCCCAGACTATAAATCAGTAGTGTTATTACTTACTGGTCCTTTGGGATCATCAAGCCCAATCTTTGTACTTTTAAAGTAGAATACCGCTGAAGCCGGAGGCTAGGAGACATAAGACGTGTTGTACATTATATTACCTCTCAGGAAAAGATACAATAAAACCGATTCTACTACTTATTTCTCTTGCTTGTGTTTTTCCCATAGTGGATCCCCATTTGATTTTAGCATCCATGTTTGTTAAAAAAGCGAATTATATTAAGTCGTCTATTTATGTAATTATATTAACATCACGAGAAGAAAAAGTTAGAGTTGTTTATTGCATAGTTCGGACAAACTTTAACAAGTTTTGCTTGAAACAAAAAGAAGGCATTTTGTACCGTACGCACACAGTTGAATCGTTTTATATGCCGTAGGGACGTGATATGTCGTGGAGTTGTCCGTCCGTCTGTCTGCCCGTCTGTCAGTTAAATTTTACCTGACAACTGATAACTTTCAAAGTTTAAGGTCTACAACAATAACCAGACACTTTGTAAA
>JAWPHD010010478.1:0-93379 GCA_037043455.1 Cyrtodaria siliqua | reverse complement strand
ACCAATCAATAAAATAGACTGACATACAGGCTGTTTGAAGATGCTGTTTGAAGTCCCGATCCGACCATTTACCAATCAATAACATAGACTGACATACAGGCTGTTTGAAGTCCCGATCCGACCATTTACCAATCAATAACATAGACTGACATACGGGCTGTTTGAAGATGCTGTTTGAAGTCCCGATCCGACCATTTACCAATCAATAACATAGACTGACATACAGGCTGTTTGAAGATGCTGTTTGAAGTCCCGATCCGACCATTTACCAATCAATAACATAGACTGACATACAGGCTGTTTGAAGTCCCGATCCGACCATTTACCAATCAATTACATAGACTGACATACAGGCTGTTTGAAGTCACGATCCCACCATTTACCAATCAATAAAATAGACTGACATACAGGCTGTTTGAAGATGCTGTTTGAAGTCCCGATCCGACCATTTACCAATTAATAATATAGACTGACATACAGGCTGTTTGAAGATGCTGTTTGAAGTCCCGATCCGACCATTTACCAATCAATAACATAGACTGACATACAGGCTGTTTGAAGATGCTGTTTGAAGTCCCGATCTGACCATTTACCAATCAATAACATAGACTGACATACAGGCTGTTTGAAGATGCTGTTTGAAGTCCCGATCCGACCATTTACCAATCAATAACATAGACTGACATACAGGCTGTTTGAAGATGCTGTTTGAAGTCCCGATCCGACCATTTACCAATCCATAACATAGACTGACATACAGGCTGTTTGAAGTCACGATCCCACCATTTACCAATCAATAAAATAGACTGACATACAGGCTGTTTGAAGATGCTGTTTGAAGTCCCGATCCGACCATTTACCAATCAATAACATAGACTGACATACAGGCTGTTTGAAGTCCCGATCCGACCATTTACCAATCAATAACATAGACTGACATACAGGCTGTTTGAAGATGCTGTTTGAAGTCCCGATCCGACCATTTACCAATCAATAACATAGACTGACATACAGGCTGTTTGAAGATGCTGTTTGAAGTCCCGATCCGACCATTTACCAATCAATAACATAGACTGACATACAGGCTGTTTGAAGTCCCGATCCGACCATTTACCAATCAATAACATAGACTGACATACAGGCTGTTTGAAGTCACGATCCCACCATTTACCAATCAATAAAATAGACTGACATACAGGCTGTTTGAAGATGCTGTTTGAAGTCCCGATCCGACCATTTACCAATCAATAACATAGACTGACATACATGCTGTTTGAAGTCCCGATCCGACCATTTACCAACCAATAACATAGACTGACATACAGGCTGTTTGAAGTCACGATCCCACCATTTACCAATCAATAAAATAGACTGACATACAGGCTGTTTGAAGTCACGATCCCACCATTTACCAATCAATAAAATAGATTGACATACAGGCTGTTTGAAGATGCTGTTTGAAGTCCCGATCCGACCATTTACCAATCAATAAAATAGATTGACATACAGGCTGTTTGAAGATGATGTTTGAAGTCCCGATCCGACCATTTACCAATCAATAACATAGACTGACATACAGGCTGTTTGAAGTCACGATCCCACCATTTACCAATCAATAAAATAGACTGACATATAGGCTGTTTGAAGATGCTGTTTGAAGTCCCGATCCGACCATTTACCAATCAATAACATAGACTGACATACAGGCTGTTTGAAGTCCCGATCCGACCATTTACCAATCAATAACATAGACTGACATACAGGCTGTTTGAAGTCACGATCCCACCATTTACCAATCAATAAAATAGACTGACACACAGAATGTTTGAAGTCCCGATCCCACCATCTACCAATCAATAAAATAGGCTGGCATATAGGCTGTTTGAAGTCCCGATCCCACCTTTATCAATCAATAAAATAGGCTGAGATATAGGCTGTTTGAAGTCCCGATCCCACAATTTACCAATCAATAAAATAGGCCGACATACAGGCTGTTTAACGTCCCGATCCCACCATTTACCAATCAATGAAATAGACTGACACACAGGCTGTTTGAAGTCCCGATCCCGCCATTTACCAATCAATAAAATAGACTGACACATAGGCTGTTTGAAGTCCCGATCCCATCATTTACCAATCAATAAAATAGACTGACATACAGGCTGCTTGAAGTCACGATCCCACCATTTACCAATCAGTAAAATAGGCTGACACACAGGCTGTTTGAAGTCCCGATCCCACCATTTACCAATCAATAAAATAGGCTGACATATAGGCTGTTTGAAGTCCCGTTCCACCATTTACCAATCAATAAAATAGACTGCCATACAGGCTGTTTGAAGGCTCGATCTCACCATTTACCAAGCAATAAAATAGACTGACACACAGGCTGTTTGAAGTCCCGATCGCACCATTTACCAGTCAATAAAAATCCCACCATTTACCAATCAATAAATTAGACTGACACAAGGGCTGTTTGAAGTCCCGATCCCACCATTTACCAATCAATAAAATAGACTGACACACAGGCTGTTTGAAGTCACGATCCCACTATTTACCAATCAATAAAACAGACTGACACACAGGCTGTTTGAAGTCCCGATCCCACCATTAACCAATCAATAAAATAGGCTGACATATAGACTGTTTGAAGTCCCGATCCTACCATTTACCAATTAATAAAATAGGCTGACATATAGGCTGTTTGAAGTCCCGATCCCACCATTTACAAATCAATAAAATAGACTGACACACAGGCTGTTTGAAGTCACGATCCCACCATTTACCAATCAATAAAATAGACTGACATATAGGCTGTTTGAAGTCCCGATCCCAACATTTACCAATCAATAAAATAGACTGACATACAGGCTGTTTGAAGTCCCGATCCCACCATTTACCAATCACTAAAATAGGCTGACACACAGGCTGTTTGAAGTCCCGATCCCACCATTTACCAATCAATAAAATAGGCTGACATATAGGCTGTTTGAAGTCCCGTTCCACCATTTACCAATCAATAAAATAGACTGACATATAGACTGTTTGAAGTCCCGATCCCACCATTTACAAGTCAATAAAATAGACTGACACACAGGCTGTTTGAAGTCACGATCCCACCATTTACCAATCAATAAAATAGACTGACATATTGGCTGTTTGAAGTCCCGATCCCAACATTTACCAATCAATAAAATAGACTGACATATAAGCTGTTTGAAGTTCCGATCCCACAATTTATCAATCAATAAAATAGACTGACACGCAGGCTGTTTGAAGTCCCGATCCCACCATTTACCAATCAATAAAATAGGCTGGCCTGACATATAGGCTGGTTGAAGTCACGATACTACCATTTACCAATCAATAAAATAGGCTGACATACAGGCTGTTTGAAATCCCGATCCCACCATTTACTAATCAATAAAATAGGCTGACATATAGGCTGTTTGAAGTCCCGATCCAACCATTTACGAATCAATAAAATAGACTGACACACAGGCTGTTTGAAGTCCCGATCCAACCATTTACCAATCAATAAAATAGGCTGACATATAGGCTGTTTGAAATCCCGATCCCACCATTTACTAATCAATAAAATAGGCTGACATATAGGCTGTTTGAAGTCCCGATCCAACCATTTACGAATCAATAAAATAGACTGACACACAGGCTGTTTGAAGTCCCGATCCAACCATTTACCAATCAATAAAATAGGCTGACATATAGGTTGTTTGAAGTCCCGATCCCACCATTTACCAATCAATAAAATAGGCTGACATACAGGCTGTTTGAAGTCCCGATCCCACCATTTACCAATCAATAAAATAGACTGACATATTGGCTGTTTGAAGTCCCGATCCCAACATTTACCAATCAATAAAATAGACTGACATATAAGCTGTTTGAAGTTCCGATCCCACAATTTATCAATCATTAAAATAGACTGACACGCAGGCTGTTTGAAGTTCCGATCCCACCATTTACCAATCAATAAAATAGGCTGGCCTGACATATAGGCTGGTTGAAGTCACGATACTACCATTTACCAATCAATAAAATAGGCTGACATATAGGCTGTTTGAAGTCCCGATCCAACCATTTACGAATCAATAAAATAGACTGACACACAGGCTGTTTGAAGTCCCGATCCAACCATTTACCAATCAATAAAATAGGCTGACATATAGGCTGTTTGAAATCCCGATCCCACCATTTACTAATCAATAAAATAGGCTGACATATAGGCTGTTTGAAGTCCCGATCCATCCATTTACGAATCAATAAAATAGACTGACACACAGGCTGTTTGAAGTCCCGATCCAACCATTTACCAATCAATAAAATAGGCTGACATATAGGTTGTTTGAAGTCCCGATCCCACCATTTACCAATCAATAAAATAGGCTGACCTGACATATAGGCTGTTTGAAGTCCTGATCCCACCATTTACCAATCAATAAAATAGGCTGACATATAGGCTGTTTGAAGTCCCGATCCCACCATTTACCAATCGATAAAATAGGCTGACCTGACATATAGGCTGTTTGAAGTCCTGATCCCACCATTTACCAATCAATAAAATAGGCTGACATATAGGCTGTTTGAAATCCCGATCCCACCATTTACCAATCAATAAAATAGGCTGACATATAAGCTGTTTAAAGTCCTGATCCCACCACTTACCAATCAATAAAATAGGCTGACACACAGGCTGTTTGAAATCCCGATCCCACCATTTACCAATCAATAAAATAGGCTGAAATATAGGCTGTTTAACGTCCCGATCCCACCATTTACCAATCAATAAAATAGACTGACACACAGGCTGTTTGAAGTCCCGATCCCACCATCTACCAATCAATAAAATAGGCTGGCATATAGACTGGTTGAAGTCACGATACTACCATTTACCAATCAATAAAATAGGCTGATATATAGGCTGTTTGAAGTCCCGATCCCACCTTTACCAATCAATAAAATAGGCTGAAATATAGGCTGTTTGAAGTCCCGATCCCACAATTTACCAATCAATAAAATAGGCCGACATACAGGCTGTTTAACGTCCCGATCCCACCATTTACCAATCAATGAAATAGGCTGACACACAGGCTGTTTGAAGTCCCGATCCCACCATTTACCAATCAATAAAATAGACTGACACATAGGCTGTTTGAAGTCCCGATCCCATCATTTACCAATCAATAAAATAGACTGACATACAGGCTGTTTAAAGTCACGATCCCACCATTTACCAATCAGTAAAATAGACTGACATACAGGCTGTTTGAAGTCCCGTTCCACCATTTACCAATCAATAAAATAGACTGACATACAGGCTGTTTGAAGTCTCGATCTCACCATTTACCAATCAATAAAATAGACTGACATACAGGCTGTTTAACGTCCCGATCCCACAATTTACCAATCAATGAAATAGACTGACACACAGGCTGTTTGAAGTCACGATCCCACCATTTACCAATCAATAAAATAGACTGACATACAGGCTGTTTGAAGTCCCGATCCCACCATTTACCAATCAATAAAATAGACTGACATACAGGCTGTTTGAAGTCTCGTTCCACCATTTACCAATCAATAAAATAGACTGACATACAGGCTGTTTGAAGTCCCGTTCCACCATTTACCAATCAATAAAATAGACTGACATACAGGCTGTTTAACGTCCCGATCCCACCATTTACCAATCAATGAAATAGACTGACACACAGGCTGTTTGAAGTCACGATCCCACCATTTACCAATCAATAAAATAGACTGACACACAGGCTGTTTGAAGTCCCGATCCCATCATTTACCAATCAATAAAATAGACTGACATATAGACTGTTTGAAGTCCCGATCCCACCATTTACAAGTCAATAAAATAGACTGACACACAGGCTGTTTGAAGTCACGATCCCACCATTTACCAATCAATAAAATAGACTGACATATTGGCTGTTTGAAGTCCCGATCCCAACATTTACCAATCAATAAAATAGACTGACATATAAGCTGTTTGAAGTTCCGATCCCACAATTTATCAATCAATAAAATAGACTGACACGCAGGCTGTTTGAAGTCCCCATCCCACCATTTACCAATCAATAAAATAGGCTGGCCTGACATATAGGCTGTTTGAAGTCACGATACTACCATTTACCAATCAATAAAATAGGCTGACATACAGGCTGTTTGAAATCCCGATCCCACCATTTACTAATCAATAAAATAGGCTGACATATAGGCTGTTTGAAGTCCCGATCCAACCATTTACGAATCAATAAAATAGACTGACACACAGGCTGTTTGAAGTCCCGATCCAACCATTTACCAATCAATAAAATAAAGGCTGACATATAGGCTGTTTGAAATCCCGATCCCACCATTTACTAATCAATAAAATAGGCTGACATATAGGCTGTTTGAAGTCCCGATCCAACCATTTACGAATCAATAAAATAGACTGACACACAGGCTGTTTGAAGTCCCGATCCAACCATTTACCAATCAATAAAATAGGCTGACATATAGGTTGTTTGAAGTCCCGATCCCACCATTTACCAATCAATAAAATAGGCTGACATACAGGCTGTTTGAAGTCCCGATCCCACCATTTACCAATCAATAAAATAGGCTGACCTGACATATAGGCTGTTTGAAGTCCTGATCCCACCATTTACCAATCAATAAAATAGGCTGACATATAGGCTGTTTGAAGTCCCGATCCCACCATTTACCAATCGATAAAATAGGCTGACCTGACATATAGGCTGTTTGAAGTCCTGATCCCACCATTTACCAATCAATAAAATAGGCTGACATATAGGCTGTTTGAAATCCCGATCCCACCATTTACCAATCAATAAAATAGGCTGACATATAAGCTGTTTAAAGTCCTGATCCCACCACTTACCAATCAATGAAATAGGCTGACACACAGGCTGTTTGAAGTCCCGATCCCACCATTTACCAATCAATAAAATAGACTGACACATAGGCTGTTTGAAGTCCCGATCCCATCATTTACCAATCAATAAAATAGACTGACATACAGGCTGTTTGAAGTCACGATCCCACCATTTACCAATCAGTAAAATAGACTGACATACAGGCTGTTTGAAGTCCCGTTCCACCATTTACCAATCAATAAAATAGACTGACATACAGGCTGTTTGAAGTCTCGATCTCACCATTTACCAATCAATAAAATAGACTGACATACAGGCTGTTTAACGTCCCGATCCCACAATTTACCAATCAATGAAATAGACTGACACACAGGCTGTTTGAAGTCACGATCCCACCATTTACCAATCAATAAAATAGACTGACATACAGGCTGTTTGAAGTCCCGATCCCACCATTTACCAATCAATAAAATAGACTGACATACAGGCTGTTTGAAGTCTCGTTCCACCATTTACCAATCAATAAAATAGACTGACATACAGGCTGTTTGAAGTCCCGTTCCACCATTTACCAATCAATAAAATAGACTGACATACAGGCTGTTTAACGTCCCGATCCCACCATTTACCAATCAATGAAATAGACTGACACACAGGCTGTTTGAAGTCACGATCCCACCATTTACCAATCAATAAAATAGACTGACACACAGGCTGTTTGAAGTCCCGATCCCATCATTTACCAATCAATAAAATAGACTGACATATAGACTGTTTGAAGTCCCGATCCCACCATTTACAAGTCAATAAAATAGACTGACACACAGGCTGTTTGAAGTCACGATCCCACCATTTACCAATCAATAAAATAGACTGACATATTGGCTGTTTGAAGTCCCGATCCCAACATTTACCAATCAATAAAATAGACTGATATATAAGCTGTTTGAAGTTCCGATCCCACAATTTATCAATCAATAAAATAGACTGACACGCAGGCTGTTTGAAGTCCCCATCCCACCATTTACCAATCAATAAAATAGGCTGGCCTGACATATAGGCTGTTTGAAGTCACGATACTACCATTTACCAATCAATAAAATAGGCTGACATACAGGCTGTTTGAAATCCCGATCCCACCATTTACTAATCAATAAAATAGGCTGACATATAGGCTGTTTGAAGTCCCGATCCAACCATTTACGAATCAATAAAATAGACTGACACACAGGCTGTTTGAAGTCCCGATCCAACCATTTACCAATCAATAAAATAAAGGCTGACATATAGGCTGTTTGAAATCCCGATCCCACCATTTACTAATCAATAAAATAGGCTGACATATAGGCTGTTTGAAGTCCCGATCCAACCATTTACGAATCAATAAAATAGACTGACACACAGGCTGTTTGAAGTCCCGATCCAACCATTTACCAATCAATAAAATAGGCTGACATATAGGTTGTTTGAAGTCCCGATCCCACCATTTACCAATCAATAAAATAGGCTGACATACAGGCTGTTTGAAGTCCCGATCCCACCATTTACCAATCAATAAAATAGGCTGACCTGACATATAGGCTGTTTGAAGTCCTGATCCCACCATTTACCAATCAATAAAATAGGCTGACATATAGGCTGTTTGAAGTCCCGATCCCACCATTTACCAATCGATAAAATAGGCTGACCTGACATATAGGCTGTTTGAAGTCCTGATCCCACCATTTACCAATCAATAAAATAGGCTGACATATAGGCTGTTTGAAATCCCGATCCCACCATTTACCAATCAATAAAATAGGCTGACATATAAGCTGTTTAAAGTCCTGATCCCACCACTTACCAATCAATAAAATAGGCTGACACACAGGCTGTTTGAAATCCCGATCCCACCATTTACCAATCAATAAAATAGGCTGAAATATAGGCTGTTTAACGTCCCGATCCCACCATTTACCAATCAATAAAATAGACTGACACACAGGCTGTTTGAAGTCCCGATCCCACCATCTACCAATCAATAAAATAGGCTGGCATATAGGCTGGTTGAAGTCACGATACTACCATTTACCAATCAATAAAATAGGCTGCTATATAGGCTGTTTGAAGTCCCGATCCCACCTTTACCAATCAATAAAATAGGCTGAAATATAGGCTGTTTGAAGTCCCGATCCCACAATTTACCAATCAATAAAATAGGCCGACATACAGGCTGTTTAACGTCCCGATCCCACCATTTACCAATCAATGAAATAGGCTGACACACAGGCTGTTTGAAGTCCCGATCCCACCATTTACCAATCAATAAAATAGACTGATACATAGGCTGTTTGAAGTCCCGGTCCCATCATTTACCAATCAATAAAATAGACTGACATACAGGCTGTTTGAAGTCACGATCCCACCATTTACCAATCAGTAAAATAGACTGACATACAGGCTGTTTGAAGTCCCGTTCCACCATTTACCAATCAATAAAATAGACTGACATACAGGCTGTTTGAAGTCTCGATCTCACCATTTACCAATCAATAAAATAGACTGACATACAGGCTGTTTAACGTCCCGATCCCACAATTTACCAATCAATGAAATAGACTGACACACAGGCTGTTTGAAGTCACGATCCCACCATTTACCAATCAATAAAATAGACTGACATACAGGCTGTTTGAAGTCCCGATCCCACCATTTACCAATCAATAAAATAGACTGACATACAGGCTGTTTGAAGTCCCGTTCCACCATTTACCAATCAATAAAATAGACTGACATACAGGCTGTTTGAAGTCCCGTTCCACCATTTACCAATCAATAAAATAGACTGACATACAGGCTGTTTAATGTCCCGATCCCACCATTTACCAATCAATGAAATAGACTGACACACAGGCTGTTTGAAGTCACGATCCCACCATTTACCAATCAAGGAAATAGACTGACATACAGGCTGTTTGAAGTCCCGATCCCACCATTTACCAATCAATAAAATAGACTGACATACAGGCTTTTTGAAGTCCCGTTCCAACATTTACCAATCAATAAAATAGACTGACATACAGGCTGTTTGAAGTCTCGATCTCACCATTTACCAAGCAATAAAATAGACTGACACACAGGCTGTTTGAAGTCCCGATCGCACCATTTACCAGTCAATAAAAATCCCACCATTTACCAATCAATAAATTAGACTGACACACGGGCTGTTTGAAGTCCCGATCCCACCATTTACCAATCAATAAAACAGACTGACACACAGGCTGTTTGAAGTCCCGATCCCACCATTTACCAATCAATAAAATAGGCTGACATATAGACTGTTTGAAGTCCCAATCCTACCATTTACCAATTAATAAAATAGGCTGACATATAGGCTGTTTGAAGTCCCGATCCCACCATTTACAAGTCAATAAAATAGACTGACACACAGCCTGTTTGAAGTCACGATCCCACCATTTACCAATCAATAAAATAGACTGACATATAGGCAGTTTGAAGTCCCGATCCCAACATTTACCAATCAATAAAATAGACTGATATATAAGCTGTTTGAAGTTCCGATCCCACAATTTATCAATCAATAAAATAGACTGACATGCAGGCTGTTTGAAGTCCCGATCCCACTATTTACCAATCAATAAAATAGGCTGACACACAGGCTGTTTGAAATCCCGATCCCACCATTTACTAATCAATAAAATAGGCTGACATATAGGCTGTTTGAAGTCCCGATCCAACCATTTACGAATCAATAAAATAGACTGACACACAGGCTGTTTGAAGTCCCGATCCAACCATTTACCAATCAATAAAATAGGCTGACATATAGGTTGTTTGAAGTCCCGATCCCACCATTTACCAATCAATAAAATAGGCTGACCTGACATATAGGCTGTTTGAAGTCCTGATCCCACCATTTACCAATCAATAAAATAGGCTGACATACAGGCTGTTTGAAGTCCCGATCCCACCATTTACCAATCGATAAAATAGGCTGACCTGACATATAGGCTGTTTGAAGTCCTGATCCCACCATTTACCAATCAATAAAATAGGCTGACATATAGGCTGTTTGAAATCCCGATCCCACCATTTACCAATCAATAAAATAGGCTGACATATAAGCTGTTTAAAGTCCTGATCCCACCACTTACCAATCAATAAAATAGGCTGACACACAGGCTGTTTGAAATCCCGATCCCACCATTTACCAATCAATAAAATAGGCTGACATACAAGCTGTTTAAAGTCCTGATCCCACCACTTACCAATCAATAAAATAGGCTGACATATAGGCTGTTTGAAGTCCCGATCCCACCATTTACCAATCAATAAAATAGGCTGACATATAGGCTGTTTAACGTCCCGATCCCACCATTTACCAATCAATACATAGGCGTCCCTATCCCACCATTTACCAATCAATAAAGTAGACTGACACATAGGCTGTTTAATGTTACCACGCACATTTTACAACAGATGTACACCATTTATAAACATACTGACGATACTGTATATGGGCTCCAGCGAAAAATGAAGTGTTTACAATAGACTTTGCAGCAACTTGGCAGTTCTGCAGGTGAAAAGGTTCTAGGCCCATTCTGCATATTTTATATCGATGAAGGGTGAGCCTGGAATGTTCATTCATGTAGGCGCCATATAACCATTTATGTTGGTGCGCAGTAAAAACCAATGCAAATTAATTCATCATATGGGGTTGATCTTGCTATTAGTCGTACATGCATCGAACTACTTTAAAAAAGCAACACTTTTCTGCATGGAATATTTCCTTTTTAATACATTCGCTATACTTTTAAAACATTTACTACTACATTACCGGACATTAAATCTTCCAAGTTCACGCATTTAAAATCAAAATCACCAAACCGTGAAGAACGACGACGGCTAAGTTGTGAAAACCACGCTTTGGACGGGCGCGCTTCTGGTAAGCACCTTTTTCGAGAAATAAATCGATAATGTTGTTCTAATAACGCTAAATGATCATGGAAAATGCGTGGATAATTTCTATTTTTGCTGAGTATACATTACCGGACATTAAATCTTCCAAGTTCGCGCATTTAAAATCAAAATCACCAAACCGTGAAGAACGACGACGGCTAAGTTGTGAAAACCACGCTTTGCACGGGCGCGCTTCTGGTAAGCACCTTTTTCGAGAAAAAAAATCGATAATGTTGTTCTATTAACGCTAAATGATCATGGCTTATTTACTTCTAACATGCTACATGATTGATTGATTACCTCAGGTATATACACTGAGGCCCGTTTATAGTTTTCTCTATGTATAGTATTGTTAAATTCAATACTATCTACTGTATATACTTTGGATTTGACTTCAATGCAGAAAAAAAAAAGTTAAAACTTAGCCGTACTTCATACAAAACTGTTTTTGATAATTATTTATGGTTTTACAAGAAAAATAAAAATCCAAAACACAGCTAATGAAAAACCGGCCCTTATGTTTTAATTTGTTTACTTCATATAAATGTTGTACTGGGCGGGCCTCATCATATGATATAAAATTGAATAACACCATTTCATCATGCAGTTGTATGTCTAACATTGATTTACGTTTATCTATACCAAATTCTCTACCGCACAAATACAATAGGCTCGAAATAGGCCCATAAAACAAAAACAAATAAAGAAAAATAAGGTAGATTATATAAGGGCAATCGTTGTTGTGCGGCGGCATGTCTCAAAGGCGCGTGGCTATGTTGTTGCAGAGTGGCACCTGTCGACAGCTAACATATTTCATTCAAAGTTTCTTGGACGTTCGTGCGCCCCGACCTGATCGAACAAAGGTAACAGCATACGTCTATCAACATGACAACGCCCTCCCGTATGTTAACAGTATCACGACAATATTCTTGCATCAAACTGATGTACACATCATGGCCAGTCTTGTCTTATCTACAGATCTAGCGACCATCGACACGATTGAGAACGTCTGGGCAGACTTCATGGAGTTAGTTTAATTAAGTTTAAACTTTTTTTACATCTATTGTAACGAAAGCTCTCTGAACTTATTTTATTCACGCTCGATGTCTTCCTGGGTAAAACCAGTGCTAAGCAATTGCATATAAAGTGTCTTTCTCAGGGACTCCACGCATATGGTCATGGCGAGGATCGAACCTGGGCAGAGTTGAAACGATGGGTGTACGGACGTCAAACAACGTCAGAGACCGAGCTCTTACGGAGGAGGGTAATCGAATTGAATTGACTGGATTTTATTGTCGCAGCAACAGCTGAGGTCATATTGCGACTTTCCAGCTTCCGTTAGGAAAAGAAGACCCGGGTCCCAGGTGCCCCTCCAGGCAATTTTCGTGCACGGGCGGGGACCTGGGTAGAACCACCGACGGTCCGCAAGCCAGCTGGATAGACGGAGGAGTGGAATACTTTTCTTAAACGTCATCGGTTCAAAGTGAAATTGCGATGCTTGCATAAACGCGGACGGCGGATATACCAAGTAGATTATTTGTAACTTTGAACTCTGGGCCTGGGCCTTTTCAATCGAATGAAATTTATTAATTTTGTTACTTGATTTTTATTAATTTTTCAAAGAATATCATGATTGTATTCGTGCATCATATACAATGTGTTTAGATCAAAACAAAGTAGATTAACATGTGGTTGACAACGGTTTATCCAAGTGTTGCGCTTCTAAGGTATTTCGGTGTTTAATTAAATTAAAGCGTAGTTAGTTAGATCACAAAACACAAATTTATTATAGCCTTAAAACATAATTATGCATTACTATTAATGATTTATTTCATACCTCTATAATTCTAACCAATCTCTTCATCTCTTCCATGTGACAATCTTATATTTCCACTATTGTACTCAAGACAGTTGTTTAAATACAAAAAAATGTTATGTTAATTTCATGTTGAGCTCAGTCTGGTAACTATATTTTGTACTTTGAGAAGATAACTCTAACAGTTAAACTTAATGAGTCATCACGATTTATCTCCCTTACAAGTTGAACACTGTTGACGCTAAAAGAAATAGACGATTTTATCTCCAAAAATACAGTAGTGACGATACCAGTGTCGATAATAGTGTCGATACTGTATAATTATATCTGTGTCATGTATTAGACATCTTACTTGGAAAAAATAGAGTTTTGACGTCATAGTCTCTTTTTTTCAAAACTACCTCGACTACTGGAGTCATTTTTCTAACATATCATTTTGACTGACACATTACATATTGAACTTTTGAAATTGAAAAGATGCGAACTTTATTGGTAACTTTGCTGTTTTGATGCAACTGAATTGGATTATCGCTGGAGGAAAATTGAGACCGGTACGACGCGTGTTTGTGTTTATTTTGTATAGGCGATCGCTTAGACCATCGAGAACTGGTAACGCCAGGATACAATACTGAATCCATTTGGACTCGCACCCTCTTCCTATAGAATTCGGTATTGCACTCAACACTGTAAAATAACCTCATATTATGTTTAATGCATAATTATGTACGTTGGATATGCAACTGACACACACTATGATGGTTTTACTCGTATTTGGACTGACACCCATACTTCTTCCAGATCGCCTCCAGTCCCTTTAATAACCGCGCAGTTTACTCTAAACATTATCTTCCGGGAACTATAACCTACTATAGCTATGGCAAGTATAGTGATTATGGTATTATATTCTCCATAGAGCTATGACGCGGCCTATAGAAAATATAGTTAGGTATGCGGCAATACTCCATCCCCACTTTCCGGCGAGGTTTCTGAAGACCGCACGTTATGCCTGCATAAAAAGCACCTTATCTTAATTGACTAAGCCTTAAATACCACAGCTCCGTGCATACGGTTAAGTCATCTGAAATACGGTGGTTGTTTTGCAGGCATTGCGTGATGTCTTCAGAATCCTTGCCAGAATGTGCGGATGGTGTCGCGTCATACAACTACCTATATTTTCTATAAGCCGCTTCATAGCTCAGCTCTATGGTAGGTTCCACAAGAGCTAAGATTCTCACAGCTAGATCTACTACGTCTTACTATCGAAGAGCCTATGCTTTTTAACGTGCGTTGATGATTGACTTCGATCCGATGCTTGAACTCCGTGATCTCCGAATCCCAAGTCCACAGAGCAACTCCGGCTTCCCGTGTAATCTTAGAAAGTTATCGTAGATCGTGTATGGTGTACCATTAGGACCTATCATTAGGACATAGGCCAATCGTGTATGGTGTACCATTAGGACCAACCATTAGGACCTATGCCAATCGTGTATGGTGTACCATTAGGACCAACCATTAGGACCTAGGCCAATCGTGTATGGTGTACCATTAGGACGTAGGCCGTCTTGGTCCATACGGACACAAGCATTATGATAAAAATGAGGCTAAAAAATGGACCCATGTTGCCTCAGGGCTGCCTGCTTCCGTACGGACCTAGGACCCTGGCAGTCCAGTATTGACTCCGTTGGAACACCACAAGCGCGTTGTACGTCTTTTCTTATAACAACTTTCGCGGCATAGTACCAAGCGGCATAGTACCACGCGGCATATAGTAACACGCGGCATAGTACCACATGTATTATGCGATCATCAGTTACATTAGTACCACTGGTAATTATAAAACAAAGAACACTTTTATAAAATATATCAACATTTTACTGATAATATCACAAGTGAGTGAAATAAATGAGAGAACGTCTATGTTCATGCAGTTGTAATATTAACGCAGCTGTAATAATCACACACCAGTGATAGGAAATGTATGTCATGCTTGTTTCGTTTCAAATTAAGCGAATTATTATTAGTTGTTAAAATATTAATATGGTTTTAAAATATTAATATGGTTTTGATATGATGGGGTTAATACGTGAGTCTCCTTTCATTGTCATCGTTTGTCGCGGCGTCTGATGTGTATAGACAATTTCGCACTCAAACAGTGCTCTGCATGTGATTTGTTTCTCACTCAATCCGAGTTGAAATTGTGTTTTTTTCTCCTAAAAGAGTATGAGAGTGGACCTTTGAAAACGGCCGAACACGATAAATACGAAATATTGCAGTATCGGTTTGATTGAGACTGTTCATGAACGGTAGTGAAATGTGCTTGCTACCGTTCACGCTCCCTAGCCCCGGGTTGAGCAGAACGCAATATTCATAAAGTCAATAGTACATAATTGTAACCATCCCAAAGATGGCATGGATATGGCGGCGGACATGCTAAATTTACTGTCATAATTCCATGTCCAGCGGCGTATGGTCCCAGTATCTAACACAATTCTATGCCCCGAAGAGCGAAATAAACACAAAACGGAATTTAGTTGGGAGTAGCGGTTATGAAGCCTGCGCATCACAAGTAACAGTCAAAAGACTGAATTAAAAAGCAGACAACATATCCTATGGGTGGTTAAACAATACACAGAGCCTTTATCGCAGAAGAAGCATACTATTCATATATCGTGTGATAATGAAGAGAGATGGCACATACGTACATGCACACACACGCTGTTTAAACAAAAGAAATCATTGATTGGGTGAAGTACATATAGAAATACATTCAAAATACACTAGGTTAACACGCACTCGTCACAAATCGGTTCGGATACTAATGGTGGCTTATAATTCAAACCTACTTCAAAAATAGGTAAATGTATGCTTTCGTTTGGTTTAAAAATGTATTTAAATAATTTCTATTTGAAAATGTATCTTTTAAAAAGTCCTTGTTTCGATACAGACGAAGGAGATCCTAGCAGAATGTAGTATTGAGGAATAGAATATAGTCCAGTTATTTGGAATGCATTCTGGGAACAGATTCAGATTTTGATGAATACCACTGATTAGATTTACTTTTGATCCGAATCCAAATCTAAGGTTGTCTGTGAAGCTGGACTCAAATAGATTGCTGAATATTGGTACTGATTAAAAGTCGTCTGCCTACGTATTGGGAAAAATAAATAAATATGCAAAATGGATACGTTGACCTCTGTTAACCTCTGAGAAACTAGTCTGTGATCACATGATAATTTGTCACATGACCATAGCTAAAATATCAACAACATTCAAAATGGCGAACATAACCTTCAACACAGTGACACCACCAACTATCGGCTGCTGATTGACATGTAAACAATCGAAAGAAACGCGGCTTATTTTCTACATTTTGATATATTTTTTAGGTTAGTAATTTAAGTTTTGGTAGCTTGTTGAAGAGCTATGAGCTCTGACGTGTTCGTTGGCGGACGGACTATAAACCTTAGAATTACACACACACACAAGAGCTATGAGCTCTCAGAAAGTGCTGGTAAGAAAAGCTTCTTTACTTTAACCCTATGGAAACAATTTGGTGGTTTCTGTTTTGAATGTTTTGACGGCGGAGTAATATGTCAAAGTATAAACGTTATTCTACCGCAATATAATTACGTGCATAACTTACTGTTGTTAAAACATTTAAGCAGAACAAATGTTGTATAAATTTGTTAGTTTAAGTATTTCATATAAAGTTGAATTAGAAAACAGAAGTGTCACCAGGTCATTTTGTATCTCGTTTGCCAATATTCTTGGTATTTCTGAGACGTTGACAGAGGTGTGTGTGAGTACAAGGAACGACAACTCTAGGTAGAGATTGACCTAACACATCAAGTAATAACACTACTGATTTGTAGTCGGGGCAACTTTTCACAGCCGCCACACAACACTAAACGAGCCCTAGTGTGAATATCAATACACGCTGAATATCCCTTGGCAGCAACGATGACAAACAAGAGAGGGAAGTAGAAGACTTCGTTTTATAGACAGCTCATGAGCGGTACTATAACGTGTAAAACCTCTCACGTAAAGTTATGTGTATTCCAGTATTTGCAATAAAATATGAACAAGTAAGGCATCACGGATACAAAAATAGACACTCTCTTACAACACTAGAGTCAATGATAAATACAGCGGATAACATGTAAATGTATCGATGGAAACAAGAAAGATCTCTCACTCTGTCATTATGAAAACAAGACCGATCACTCGCTCTGTCGTTATGGCAAAAAGAACGACCACTCACTCCGTTGTTACATAGCGGTGGAAACAAGAAACGACCACTCTGCCATAGTACTCACAATATGGTTAACATTGTATCAGGTATAATATGGATACATATTTACAGCGAAGGAATGTTTAAATCAAGGATTGTAGGTGTCCGGATACTGTGTCATGTGAACCAACATTTCCCCCAGTAATGGCATTCATGACACCATATATCTGTGTTCGCGACACTCATGTACATAAAAAGCATATCTGAGTTCGCGATACCCATGTACATCGCGTATGTAAGTTGGCGACGCATGGAAGTGCGTAACGGTGTTTGCGATCCCCCGGTGTACATGTTACAACCACCGTAGACACGTGGCTACATCCAAGTTGACGATTAACCTCAGTCGTGATAATTGTTACACACTGGCTATATCCCAGTTGACGTCTGGTTACGAGCTACATCCTAGTTGACTATTAACCTAAATCGCGATAAGCACCGAAAATCGTAAAAAAAATATAAATGTTGTAAAAAATTCGGTATTATAATTATCAGGACTTATAGCTTAACACGTGCTCTAGCTGCTCTGAGGACGACATAATGTGCCAAATATTCGATACAATATACCGATACTAGGCATCGATAATTGGTATTGTTGTCACACAATCCACACGTTATTGCATCGCCCTTACAAGATTTGCAGGCATTACACTTATCGCGTGTTTTGTTTATTTTTCGTCTAGAATCACAGCATCATGCGCACGTGGTTTATTTTAATCTTCAACTTCTTCGTCATCCTTATCAACTATGTAGGGGTCAACCACCTCTTCCCTAGGAGAAGTCTTGCCGAAGCACTGGAAGAGGAAATCTTCCATGGTGTTGTACAAGTGGTTTCTGGTATTTCCTCCGTTCAACCGATGTTGCTGATCAGTGTAAATCTGAAATTGACACACAACTGGTATTTAGTATCTCGCAGTCTTACAAGTAAATATATTTATTATATACCTATTTCTCTCGTGCAATGAGCGGTCTGCATTTGTACCATGTGACCGTACAATATATTTCCGTATTGGACGCACGCGTGTACACATTTTTTTTAATATTAAATCCGTATTGTACAGTACACGAGCCCCATGTTAACTCAACGATAAAGTCCGAAAACCGGTAAAATGTTCCGAATGCATCAATATCACTTTAGGTCAGATACCACTATTGATTTGGGGCTTCTGATTGGTTGAAAAAAGTATAGGTCTATTAGGGCATATAGTCAGATTGTAAGGTAGATTCTGATTGGATTAAATTACCCAAATCATAACAAATCCCCATAAAACATCAAAATATTATGTTTCCATCATAAAACATGTTGATTTAGGATATTTTGACTGAAATTTGCATTTTTATGGATACAATTTTACTGAGAGTATATTTGCAAAAAGTAAAATTTCTTTACTGCCATTCTGGGGGTGGCCACCTTCAGTGAACTATTAGAGGCTGAAAGCATCAGATTATCCCCAATTTGCTGGTCATTTTTGAGTGTCTCTAAGATAGTTCTTTAAAAACAGTTAGGTTTTTTCATCCGTTCCGATATAGGAATAGGGGTTGTAGGCCAAAAGGCTATAATGGAGACCTATGGGAAATGCAATAGTGGTATATGACCTAAAGCTAGATTCTGCATGTGGTAAAAGTGAAAAGAGACATACTTTTTTTCTAACACAATGATTTGAAAGTGTGAGAAATGTTGAATTATGTTGTATTTTGACTTTTCTTGTAACTTTTTAAATGATTTTTAAATATTTGAAAGTTTTATGATGCAATATAGGTAATTTAAATTCTTTTATTAGGGTTGTGGACACAAAATTAGCCATACCTGACACCTGGTATACACAATTGGCCTGTAATGCACCTATTTGACACAATTAAAGGTATATCTAGTAAGTTTATTAATTTATGAGGGCTCTGCATACATTTTTTTGGCAAAAATGTCAGAAAGCGACAAGCTGCGTCTGTCTGCTAAGATGTTGAAAAGGCGCTTATGTCTGTTTTGAAAAAGCTGTTGAGGTAAACTCTGCCTCTGAGTTCATCGCGTCTTGACGGTTAGTGTTGATATGCAAATATGTTATGCGGTTTAATACATTTTACAAATTAAATAATTTAGTTGGCAAAATATATGACATTTTTTTTTTTTTTAAAGTTTTTATCTACCCCACCCCCTTCATTTTAATGAATTTTCATGGATCTGTACTGTCAACAGTGCTTTTTGGCTGCATGGCTGCATGAAAATGACCTGTAAAGGTGGCACAAACAATATCTAATAAAAAAATACATTAAATTGTACAATTACAGGCAATCTTTTGTAATGAGCATATTGTAAAACATGACATGGCCTTAAAAATGGAGTTGGGGAGAATATTCACAGAATTATTTTTTGTCATTTTTAAAGTGAAAAGTTGCATTTTCTTGATGGTTTCACATATATAAACTGCTGCATAATGTTAATTAATCCATTGAAGGCAGAGTTTGAATATATACAAAAACAATGGCATTTTTTGGTAAAATCTGCTATTTTGAGCCCTGAAAATCACAAATATCATTTTTCAGTAGAAATGATTTTCAAGAGAGCTTCAACTGGTTGAAAATCACATGTTATTGATGAAATCAATTCAAAATCACTTTATTTGAAACAAAAGATTGGAACGGTTGTCGAGATATGGCATTTTGAAGATTCTGGATTTACGAGTAAAAATCGCATGAATTTGACATCAGCCGAAGCCCTTTAAAGCCCTCATAATTTGTAGAAAAGTATTTTTTTCTAAAATCAAAAGACACAGTTTTCCTCAGAATGAATGTATGAAACAATTTAGCCAGAAAAAACAAACTTCAGTTAGGTTTGAATGTCTATTTAGGTCAGATACCACTATTGATTTGGGGCTTCTGATTGGTTGAAAAAAGTATAGGGTCTATTAGGGCATATAGTCAGATTGTAAGGTAGATTCTGATTGGATTAAATTACCCAAATCATAACAAATCCCCATAAAACATCAAAATATTATGTTTCCATCATAAAACATGTTGATTTAGGATATTTTGACTGAAATTTGCATTTTTATGGATACAATTTTACTGAGAGTATATTTGCAAAAAGTAAAATTTCTTTACTGCCATTCTGGGGGGTGGCCACCTTCAGTGAACTATTAGAGGCTGAAAGCATCATATTATCCCCAATTTGCTGGTCATTTTTGAGTGTCTCTAAGATAGTTCTTTAAAAACAGTTAGGTTTTTTCATCCGTTCCGATATAGGAATAGGGGTTGTAGGCCAAAAGGCTATAATGGAGACCTATGGGAAATGCAATAGTGGTATATGACCATAACTGCTATAAACTACAAATGGTTACCGACGCCGATGGCGGGTGATTTACTGATGATACTGAGATTTGTAACACTGTATGGTAAATCTACTATTTACAAAATATTCTTCATGCTAATAAAAAAAGTCTGAACTGTTGAAGCAAACAATTCATTGGTTATTATGATGTAGTAATCTTTTTCTTTATAGCCCGTATTCGCCACCATACGCATTTTGTAATCTAACCTGTGTCCAATATTTGTTTCTATTTTAAAGAGATAACTTGAATTTTAAAG
Organism: Cyrtodaria siliqua; assembly: GCA_037043455.1. Lineage (NCBI taxonomy): Eukaryota > Metazoa > Mollusca > Bivalvia > Adapedonta > Hiatellidae > Cyrtodaria > Cyrtodaria siliqua. The sequence goes on along the minus strand of JAWPHD010010478.1, from coordinate 71,820 downwards.
AGATAACTTATGAGATTATACGTTGAATGAAGTAAAACGATGATATATTTTATTAGAGCCTCCGTGGCCGGGATAGTAAAAACGTTGCGTCTAAAACTGTCTCGCCTCTCACCGCTGCGGGTTCAAATCGCAATGGGAGCTCGATTTGTCAAGTGAGGTAGTGTCAATTCTTATGGATGTATACAGTACTGGTTTCTACCCAAGAACAATGGGATGGTCTGCCAATACCACCAACAAATCATATATGGCCCAACATGTGCTAAAAATGAGGTAAAATACCATTCAAACATACTAAATATACAAATGGTCGGATCTCAACATTTACTACGACTCTTCCCAAGTATAAAAGCCGAACATGCGATGTAGTATCACAGGACACAGTCAACCAAAAACCGAACAAACAACAATTACAAGGAAAAATTGTATGCGACACTACAAATATAAATGAGTTAACGTTTGGGTTTCCGCCTTGGTATGGTCAGTGACAAAAAGGTGCACCAAACCCCATTTGTTTTCATCCCCGCACCTCCGCACACCCCACCCTCAAATAAATAATTAAATTTAATAAAGAAATACACGACAGGCTATTAGGCAGCATTAACAGAAATATTATATAATTAAACAAATACACATGGCGACATAAATATGTAACGCGCCTCGGTCACCACGGATTCTAGACTGATCTACAATTTTATTTACTGTCCCTGAATTGTTATACATTTTAGCTTGAAAAAAAAAAGTCACGTGTCCTAAAATCGTACCACGGTAGTTCTGTAATCAGAGCATGTAGTTATTTGTGATCACAACCTGAACCTGTCAACAGCTAGAACGTACAACTTTTTATGCGGATAAAATGCTGAAGTAGGTGAGACTTATTTGTGTTATAATATTAATTTTAAAAAGTCAAAAATGGATGGGATATGGTCAAGAGAAATTTAAAGAAAGAATACTTATATGGCAGAAATTGTGATGTTTATATCCGAAGTTCGGTTTAATTTACTTTTTTTACGTGAAATAAATTGGTCTATAGCATAGTCCAAGCATCCGCATAGACCACACGAGCCATCATTTCTAAATAAAATTAACCATGTTATCACATTATCCAAATTTCGAAGTACGCCATTGTCAAACAAACAAAACAACTGATTTCCTTCTTCTTCTTTTTCCCATGTACCTTCAATACACACATGATACACATGAAAAGCATGCATTTGAATTGTAAATTCAAACACGTGGTACTGTATTAGTAAAGCAAGAATGAGCTGAAAAGATGCATATTTCAAGGGAGTACCCGGACCCGAGGTACCCGGACCCGAGGTATAACAAGCACTGTCATATATCAAAATGTTTGGCATGGTCAGAAGTTTTTGGGACTACCGGCATGAATTCTGAACTTGGCAATTCAAGATGGCGTCCAAGATGGCCGCTTTTGTTTAGAAAATCTGATTTAAAACTGAACAATGAATGTAGGGATTGTTTTTTCTTCAAAACTCAGTAAATGGTAATAAAACTAACTGATTATTTCATAAGAAGTAAAATAAATTTTAAAAATGTTCACCTTTTATAATTTAGGGGGTCAAAATATAGGTCAAATTAGTGCAACAAATGACAATTGACTATACAAACGTTAGTACTGGGACAATTTTTGTTGCATAACACGCATTATTATACATCAAAACAATTGTTAGAAAGAGTTCTTTACAAAAATGAATTTAAATTTGACCTAAGTCGAGGACATGCAAAGATATCCAAGACGGCGTCCAAGATGGCGCTAAATTACAAGTATTTAATAATTATGCAAAATGTGACCATGTTCAAAAAATAATAATTTCAGGTAATTTATATTTAAAAGAAATATGCTAAATATAAAATGGCATTTGTCTGTTAAACTTTAAAAAGAGATTTTAACCTTATATAATTTAGGGGTCAACATTTAGGTAAAAAGGTCAAATGAGTACAACAAATGACAATTGACTGTATGAAAGTTAGTGCTGGGACAACAATCTTTGGTACAACACACATTATAATACATCCAAACAATTGCTTTAAAAAATTGCTTACCCAAAATATTCAAAAATAATAAGTTCATGTATTTTATATTTATTATAAAAAAGAAATATCCTTAAATATAAAGTTGTATTTGTTAAACATTAAGGGAGCGTGTATGGCATATAAAAAGGGTCAAAACCAAGGTCAAATGGTAAATTTAGTGCAAATATGTACTTTTATAGAGTAAAACCCTTTGCATCACAAATTGTTGATATACACATCGTTTACATATTAGGATTTGTTTTAATAATGTAAATGTTTAAGACTTACCAATGTTAACAATGATGGAGACTTACCAATGTTAACAATGATGGAGACTTACCAATGTTAACAATGATGGAGACTTACCAATGTTAACAATGATGGAGTAAGAGAACAACAACATAATTAAAGTAGCTAACAAATAATGGCAAAATTACACTACAAAACAGTATATCAAAACTCTAGCCTGGTGTTCCGGTAATATAATAATGTATATGTACCGATTAAAGTAAAGTTTCATTTACGCCTTCTGAAAATATTCGTGATTGAATATGCTTAAAATGAATTATGAGTTGGTAACTCTTAATTCGACGCTCCAGTCTGGGGGTTTGGCCTGGCTGGTTAAAGCCATTTATATTGTGTTGATAGAGTTTGTATTCTCAAAATGGGTAAATTATTTATATACCTCGTCGTCAGTAGGTTTAGAAACGTTGTACATAAAATTATGTTGTAAACTTTGTCTGTTGTTGGCGGTATAGCTACTTTAACGTTTATGCTGCTTATGGCAACGTTTATGCTGCTTATGGCAACGCTTATGCTGCTTATGGCAACGTTTATGCTGCTTATGGCAACGCTTATGCTGCTTATGGCAACGCTTATGCTGCTTATGGCAAAGGACTACGTTTCCTTAAAGTTTCGGTCTATGAAATAAAATGAACTATATAGGATTACATACAAGACATGCTGGTGATAGACGTCTTTCATATATGGCTGCGTTCCTGATTTAACACTGACATAGGAAACAACTTGCCTCTCATTTTTTGACGTGAATTTACTAACAAAAAGCATTAGAACATGTTTGGGCAAGAAAGATGAATTGGAAATTGGAGAGCATTGATGATATATTAACGAAGTCATTCATAAATTCTGAATAAATTCAAAACATGGAGTGACAAACAGCAAACTTTCTTTTCCAATAGAATTTGGTGTAACACTCTCAGACTTTAGAGACAATTTCTCCACAAACCTTCAGGAAGTGAATCATCTGTTTGTCCTCTACTTGATGAGTCGTGAATTATCACACATGTTCACATTTTGAAACTGGCTTGGCCCAGTTTATAGCATAGTAGACTTGTAACTAGAGGACCTGGGTTCAATATCACCGGTGCCACTGCGTTTAGTCAGTGTGTTTTGGGGTAAGACACTTTCCCTTAGCATTATCCGTCAAATGGAGATGTTACCGGGGTGTTCCCGTGTATTGGAGTTTATAATTAAAGCACGTTAAAATCGTTTCATTAGTAAAAGTAGGTTTGGTTTTCTGACTCCTATGTATCCTTCTCCTCTCTCGGGGTTATCTCTAAATAATTCATTATGTGTTGATGAGCCTGTGACAACATTCAAACAAATAGATTTTGGGATGATTGAATAATGTTCATATAGACGATAATACCAAAGTATTAACTTCAATGAAACGGCTAAAATAATAAATCACAATGGGGTTTGGCGTCCGTGGAATACATGAAGTGTTTCACAGCTATATCGATTAAAGCATCCAAGCACACTACCAAACTAAACATGGTGAAGTTGATTCTTTGAACACGAACACACGTTATGTCATTATCTATCCGATTTGAAAAAAAAATCCAGATTGAAAAATGATGCTGACTGACAACAAATTCAAAGATGAGCTTTGGAACTTCTACATCTTGTATTCTCCAAAACACTCCTGCTTTGCTGAATGAAAATCATTCTATGGTCATTTGTGATGGTATTCAGGATTATGCCTTACAGTTTCAGAAGTAAAACATAATAATGTTGGTTACGCTGAAGAGCTCTTCTCTAAGAAGAAGCCGACATAAGATTGCTATAGCATGCTCACTATGCAGCAAACTTGAGTGCAGCACATGCAGTTATTACGAGTCAAATACTTTCAAACTGAAAATAAGTGTGCATACTGGTTATGATAGAAACCAGTTCATAAAATATTCAACAAACTCACAGCCGAAAAAGAAATATGCTTTTCACACTGTATACTGTTATACACAAAGCGAGTTTTAAGGTGTGCTTATTTTACATAATATGAAATATATAATGGCTGGATGAGTCAATATATTCGATCGTTTTAAGAGCATATATGTTTTGTCTGCCATTGATAAGCTTTATGTTATGTAATTCTATAGCGGAGCCATTTAAATCTTATATTAAAACATTCTAGCAAAGCATATTTGTTTTGGTGTATAATACTATGTGTTATATCAAAAAGTGTTGTCCAAGTACTAACTTTTGTATAGTCAATTGTTGCACTAATTTGACCATTTGACCTTGATTTTGACCTCTTAATAATAAAAAGTGAACATTTTTTAAATTTATTTTACTTCCTGATATAATCAGTTATATTACCATTTACTGAGTTTTGAGAGAAAAACAATCCCCCCATTCATTGTTCTTTTTTATATCAGGTTTTCTAAAAACAAGCCGCCTTCTTGGACGCCATTTTGAATACTAGTGCTTGTTATATACCTCGGGTCCGGGAAAACAAAAACAAGTTTACTTTGAGTAGTTTTATAGCAAACTTTCGGATATAAAAGGCGCACTTTCTGTCTATTATGTATTGTTTATAACTTCAATAGTGTTGAGCTACTGTCATGTGCTTGACATTGCTCATGCCTAAACTATGGATTTGGTTGAAAACATTTCACTTGACCATACCACATCCATTTTTGATCATTATTTTTAAATGACTGACCAATGACCCTTAAGAAAACTGGTTTGCAGGTTTATTCTGTCTTTGATTTTGGTAGAGTAATTAAAATACAAATGAAAACTATCACAAGGTCCTTGAATTATAATGAAATGTGCACATGCATAACTTGAGCTGCAGGTCATGTTCGGTTAAATTGTTACTTATGTAAATGTTTGGTCTAAATAACACGACGACTCTATACTGAATCATAATTATTAATTCATATGTGTTTTATATTGCAAGCAGTTGTACATATAATTAAACAAAGTGTATTTAGATAACCGAACAAGAATGTATTATAATCTTAATGCATCTATGAATTAATATCCGGACCCGGACGGCAAGCATATATCCCATGGATTGTCTAGCCGTCCGGCATTCGAAATATATCAGTCTTTGATTTTTATATCACATCTTTTTTACAGAATATTTGTGGTTAATGAAACAGTATTATATTAGTGCCTATCTCTTACAGATAGACAGGAATCTTGGAAGCCTGTATTTATAACAATAAAGAAGACTGTCAACATGCTGAAGTCAGTCATTATCATCACACTGCTCTCAATTGCTTTGACATCATTTGATTGGAATTGGTGTTTTAATTATCGTAAAATCAAAGTTACGGAAACACTAAATACGTCTTATGATTACATCATAGTCGGTTCCGGTTCCGCTGGATCCGTATTGGCTAGTCGCCTTTCCGAGAGAGATGACGTCACCGTCCTTTTACTTGAAGCCGGCGGCCATTTTGACGAAAACCCAATATCCCACATACCCGGATATTGGGCCGAGATGCTACATACTGATCAAGATTGGGACTATTACACAGAAACTCAGACGACTTCTAGTTTTGGATTAAAATCTGCGAAATCATACTGGCCACGTGGTAGAACGCTAGGGGGATCCAGCGTTATAAACCTAATGCAATATACAAGGGGAAGCCGGTATGACTATGACGGGTGGGAATCGCAAGGTTTGCTAGGTTGGAGCTTTAATGATGTATTACCCTATTTTAAGAAATCAGAAGGAATTCTTATCCCTGAGCTAGAAAATTCTAATTACCACGGAAAAGGAGGACCTTTTGGAGTAAGCGAAGGAAGAGTTTCCGAATTGCAAGATTTGTACATGAAAGCTGGAACTGAAATGGGTTATAACAAGGGCGACTATAACGGTGAAGAACAAGAAGGATTTAGTGCATATCAGCTTAACGTGAGGAACGGCGTCAGAAGCAGTACAAGTAAAGAATTTTTAGAACTTGCACAAGGGAGATCAAATTTACATATTGGGAGTAGATCTTTTGTTACAAAGATAAACTTTAACGATAAACTCGCAACGGGAGTATATATTATACGCAACGGTAGAAAGCAGTTTATACAAGCAAACGAAGAAGTTATCATTTCGGCGGGATCTATAAACTCTCCGCAGTTGTTAATGCTTTCAGGTATCGGACCTAGAGATCAGCTGGAAACGCTAGGCATACCGGTTGTCGCAGATTTACCGGTCGGAGAAAATCTCCAAGATCACATCCGTATCCAGTTATGGGCGAGCATTACAAAACCGCTTTCGATTACTCCAGAAATGAAAAATGGATTCTGGAGTAAACTAAATTATAACCTATTCGGCCAAGGAGTTTTGGGAAAGACAGTGGCAGAAGCAGTAGCATTTGTTCACCTAGACAAAGCCTCGCGCAATAGGACACACACAGATGCGCAGATGAATTTCTTCAGTATGTATCAAACTTCAAACATTGTAAACTTTAAGGATGAGATATTGGACGAACTATTCAGAGATAAAACAAGGTTGTATGGCTTCATGACGGCTTTAATTATGAATCATATGAAAAGCAGAGGTACGATCACTCTCCGAAGCGTAGACCCATTTGACCCGCCGATAATAGACCCGAAATACCTCTCTGAGAAGCAAGATGTTGACGATTTTATAAAGGCAATACGTATATGGGAGGAATTCATTAATACCCCAACAATGTCTTCCATTGGAAGCGCATTTGACCAACTTGAACTTTCATTTTGCAAACAACATGACTTCCGGTCAGATGCATACTGGGAATGCTATGTGCGCCATCTCATGACGACGACGTATCACCCCTGTTGTACTTGCAAGATGGGAACACAGAATGACGTCACAGCAGTTGTTGATCCGTCATTACGGGTAAAAGGAGTTAAAGGTCTGCGAGTTGTAGATAGTTCTATATTTCCGCAAGAAATAACCGGCAATTTAAATGCACCTACAGTAATGGTCGCAGAAAAGGCCGCCGACATGATACTAAATGGAAAATGAAGTGTGGAGTGAAGCTTAGACATTTTGTTTTTTTCTGAACAAGTAACACTTAAGTTTTTAATTCGGACCAATGAATAATGTTGCAACGGCTATGCCTTTTTAGTGTTTAATTTATAATTTATACAAATAAACCTTATACAATTATGCTACCAGAATCTGAGGATAATTGCACATTATTTGTAATTAGATCTTATACTTAATTCCTAGTTTTGATTGAATAAAATGTGAACCAAATGCATGTAGCGGAGGAATTTCTTGTATTTAAGTAATATCTATACATACCTGTGTTTTAAAATATACATCTTTTTCTGTTAATGCCTTTATCAACTGAGCTGAATTCTGGAAATGCACATTATCTGAAAATGTTACATATAAAATATAACAGAGTATGTGAATAGCATATTAAATACAACATAGTATGTGAACAGTATTTTAGATACAACAGAGTATGTGAACAGTATATTAGATACAACATAGTATGTGAATAGATACAACATAGTATGTAAATAGTATATTAGATACAACAGAGTATGTTAATAGTATATTAGACACAACAGAATATGTGAATAGTATATTAGATACAACAGAGTATGTGAATAGTATATTAGATACAACAGAGTATGTGAATAGTATATTAGACACAACAGAGTATGTGAATAGTATATTAGATACAACAGAGTATATGAATAATATAGTAGATACAACAGAGTATGTGAATAGAATGTTAGATACAACATAGTATGTGAATAGTATATTAAATACAACATAGTCTGTGAATAGTTTATAAGATTCAACATAGTATGTGAACAGTATATTAGATAAAACATAGAATGTGAACAGTATATTAGATACAACAGAGTATGTGAACAGTATATTAGATACAACATAGTATATGAATAGTATATTAGATACAATATAGTATATGAATAGTATTTTAGATACAACAGAGTATATGAATAGTATATTAGATACAACGGAGTATGTGAATAGTATATTAGATACAACATAGTATATGAATAGTATATTAGATACAACAGAGTATGTGAAGAGTATATTAGATACAACATAGTATGTGAATAGTATACTCGGTAAAAAAAGTTTTGGACCAGGGTATATAAAGTCATATAAAAATAAAACTAGTGGACAGAATTGAAGTATCTTTTTTTAGTAACCAAGGTCTACCCTACCCGGTTAATTTTGTACCAGAAACATTAAATTCCAAACAAGATTTGATTTTTAAAAAACTATCGCGAACACACAAAGGGTCTGTAAAAAATGTTGCAAAGTCCATACAAAGTAACAGTTACGGACACATTCGAGTAACCAATAAAAAGATTATTATTTTTTCGCAAACTTTCATTGTAAACGATAATTATTGTTGATTGTTGATCTATTGTGTATTATCAACTGAGATAATAAGGGTTATGGTCGAATGTCAAGGTTCAGCGATCATTGTACGGGTTCGAACACTGCCATGGTCCAAAACTTTTTTTACAGAGTATATATTAGATACAAACTGGTATGTGAACAGTATATTAGATACAACATAGTATGTGAACAGTATATTAGATACAAACTGGTATGTGAACAGTATATTAGATACAAGAGAGTTTGTGAATAGTATATTAGACACAACAGAGTATGTGAATACTATATTAGATACAACAGAGTTCATGAATAGTATATTAGATACAACATAGTACATGAATAATATATTAGATACAACAGAGTATATGAATAGTATATTAGATACAACATAGGACATGAATAGTATATTAGATACAACATAGTACATTAATAATATATTAGATACAACAGAGTATATGAATAGTATATTAAATACAACATAGTACATGAATAGTATATTAGATACAACAGAGTATATGAATAGTATATTAGATACAACAGAGTATATGAATAGTATATTAGATACTACAGAGTATATGAATGGTATATTAGATACAACATAGTATATGAATAGTATATTAGATACAACAGAGTATGTGAATAGTATATTAGATACAACATCGTATATGAATAGTATATTAGATACAACATAGTATGTGAATAGTATATTAGATACAACAAAGTATGTGAATAGTATATTACATACAACATAGTATGTGAATAGAATGTTAGATACAACATAGTATGTGAATAGTATATTAAATACAACATAGTCTGTGAATAGTTTATAAGATTCAACATAGTATGTGAACAGTATATTAGATAAAACATAGAATGTGAACAGTATATTAGATACAACAGAGTATGTGAACAGTATATTAGATACAACATAGTATATGAATAGTATATTAGATACAATATAGTATATGAATAGTATATTAGATACAACAGAGTATATGAATAGTATATTAGATACAACGGAGTATGTGAATAGTATATTAGATACAACATAGTATATGAATAGTATATTAGATACAACAGAGTATGTGAAGAGTATATTAGATACAACATAGTATGTGAATAGTATACTCGGTAAAAAAAGTTTTGGACCAGGGTATATAAAGTCATATAAAAATAAAACTAGTGGACAGAATTGAAGTATCTTTTTTTAGTAACCAAGGTCTACCCTACCCGGTTAATTTTGTACCAGAAACATTAAATTCCAAACAAGATTTGATTTTTAAAAAACTATCGCGAACACACAAAGGGTCTGTAAAAAATGTTGCAAAGTCCATACAAAGTAACAGTTACGGACACATTCGAGTAACCAATAAAAAGATTATTATTTTTTCGCAAACTTTCATTGTAAACGATAATTATTGTTGATTGTTGATCTATTGTGTATTATCAACTGAGATAATAAGGGTTATGGTCGAATGTCAAGGTTCAGCGATCATTGTACGGGTTCGAACACTGCCATGGTCCAAAACTTTTTTTACAGAGTATATATTAGATACAAACTGGTATGTGAACAGTATATTAGATACAACATAGTATGTGAACAGTATATTAGATACAAACTGGTATGTGAACAGTATATTAGATACAAGAGAGTTTGTGAATAGTATATTAGACACAACAGAGTATGTGAATACTATATTAGATACAACAGAGTTCATGAATAGTATATTAGATACAACATAGTACATGAATAATATATTAGATACAACAGAGTATATGAATAGTATATTAGATACAACATAGGACATGAATAGTATATTAGATACAACATAGTACATTAATAATATATTAGATACAACAGAGTATATGAATAGTATATTAAATACAACATAGTACATGAATAGTATATTAGATACAACAGAGTATATGAATAGTATATTAGATACAACAGAGTATATGAATAGTATATTAGATACTACAGAGTATATGAATGGTATATTAGATACAACATAGTATATGAATAGTATATTAGATACAACAGAGTATGTGAATAGTATATTAGATACAACATCGTATATGAATAGTATATTAGATACAACATAGTATGTGAATAGTATATTAGATACAACAAAGTATGTGAATAGTATATTACATACAACATAGTATGTGAATAGTATATTAGATACAACAGAGTATATGAATACTATATTAGATACAACATAGTATATGAATACTATATTAGATACAACATAGTATATGAATAATATATTATATACTACAGAGTATGTGGATAGTATATTAGATACAACAGAGTATGTGAATAGTATATTAGATACAACAGAGTATGTGAATAGTATATTAGACACAACATAGTATGTGAATAATATATTAGATACTACAGAGTATGTGAATAGTATGTTAGATACAAACTGAAAAACTTACAGCGTTGCGATTTAAAATAATACTTCTACGTTTATCATCAAGTAAATCATGATGGTTTCATTAAATTGTTAAACAAATTAAAACTCTTTGATGTTGATAACCTTTGGCACAAATATGACACGCAATCAAATAAACTAATGACATGTTGTCACATTAATGGGGTAGAAAGTCTAAGTCATATCGGTCTGATGTCATGTCCTCCGTAGGCGATGTCCTTATTACATCATGATAAAATACTGGGTCAAACCATTGTACAGTAATGTAAAACAAATAAATGCAATATATTGTTGAGTGATAAAACTTCTCAACCCAACAAGAGACGTAAACTTCCATGAGCACGCTCTACTGGCTAATATGGCTCTTATAACAATGCGATTTCACGAAGTATCCAACAAGAATATCGTTTTCCAACTTAACTTTTTATTTGGCGTTTAACACTTTACGCATTACGCCTTTGTCCAAAATGTTTTCCCTCAACTTAAGGCTGTGACTGGATATTACAATTTCATGACTTGTACGTTGGTGCGACACACCAGACATAATTTTATGTGCGACACACCATCTATTGATAATACATACACAAGCAACCTCATTCCAATATCTCAAGTAGTTCAACAGTTATTTACAAGGTCCCAAAATAACACCTCCTTGAACAGTGATCTTCGAGCCCCCATTATAACACACCCTGGAACAGTGATCTTCCTGCCCCCAGTATAACACACCCTTGAACAGTGATCTTGCCGCCCTCAGTATAACACACCCTTGAACAGTGATCTTCCCGCCCCCAGTATAACACCCCATTGGACAGTGATCTTCCCACCCCCAATATAACACCCCATGGAACAGTGATTTTCCCGCCCCCAGTATAACACACCCTTGAACAGTGATCTTCCCGCCCCCAGTATAACACACCCTTGAACAGTGATCTTCCTGCCCCCAGTATAACACACCATTGAACAGTGATCTTCCCGCCCCCAGTATAACACACCCTTGAACAGTGATCTTCCCGAACCAGTATAACATCCCCTTGAACAGTGATCTTCCCGCCCCCAGTATAACACACCCTTGAACAGTGATCTTCCCGCCCCCAGTATAACACAGCGTTGAACAGTGATCTTCCCGCCCCCAGTATAACACTCCCTTGAACAGTGATCTCCAAGCCCCCAGTATAACACACCTTTGAACAGTGATCTTCCCGCCCCCAGTATAACACCCCCTTGAACAGTGATCTTCCCGCCCCCAGTATAGCAACCCCTTGAAAAGTGATCTTCCCGCCCCCAGTATAACACCCCGTTGAACAGTGATCTTCCCGCCCCCAGTATAGCACCCCCTTGAACAGTGATCTTTCAGCCCCCAGTATAACACACACTTGAACAGTGATCTTCCCGCCCCCAGTATAACACCCCCTTGAACAGTGATCTTCCAGCCCCCAGTGTAACACCCCCTTGAACAGTGATCTTCCCGCCCCCAGTATAACACCCCCTTGAACAGTGATCTTCCAGCCCCCAGTGTAACACCCCCTTGAACAGTGATCTTCCCGCCCCCAGTATAACACCCCATTGAACAGTGATCTTCCCGCCCCAGTATAACACACCCTTGAAAAGTGATCTTCCCGCCCCCAGTATAACACCCCCTTGAACAGTGATCTTCCCGCCCCCAGTATAACACCCCCTTGAACAGTGATCTTACCTCCCCCAGTATAACACACCCCTGAACAGTGACCTTCCCGCCCCCCATTATAACACACCCTTGAACAGTGATCTTCCCGCCCCCAGTATAACACACCCTTGAACAGTGATCTTCCCGCCCCCAGTATAACACACCCTTGAACAGTGATCTTCCCGCCCCCAGTATAACACACCCATGAACAGTGATCTTCCCTTATCTTATCTTATTGAAACAAATCTTCCTATCAAGTTTGGTGACAATCTGAAACAGTTGCTGAAGTTATCACAGTCAAAAACTAAAAGTCCCTAAATGAAATGCGTAGTTGCATGAATCGATTTTGTTCGCTGTATAACTCACCTGATATCTTATCTAAACACTCATGCAAATAACGTTAAGTGAACATTAGGACACTTGTTCTGAAGTATTCATGTAAACAAAATTAAACTCTCTAATTTTAACAAAATCAAGGACAATAACTCCGTAGTTTTGACAAACTCCGTAATGCATACATCAATTATACCCCTCGTTATAGAACTCGTGGGAGATAATATATACAAAAATAATTTGGAATATCGGAAACTATTTACTAAAGTTATTGTGTAAACATGATGGCAGTTTACGGGCATTCAATGTAGGACGCTACGCAACATGATGGCAGTTTACGGGCATTCAATGTAGGACGCTATGCAACATGATGGCAGTTTACGGGCATTCAATGTAGGACGCTACGCAACATGATGGCAGTTTACGGGCGTTCAATGTAGGACGCTACGCAACATGATGGCAGTTTACCGGCGTTCAGTGTAGGACGCTGCGCAACATGATGGCAGTTTACGGGCATTCAATGTAGGACGCTATGCAACATGATGGCAGTTTACGGGCGTTCAGTGTAGAACGCTGCGCAACATGATGGCAGATTACGGGCGTTAAATGTAGGACGCTATGCAACATGATGGCAGTTTACGGGCGTTCAATGTAGGACGCTATGCAACATGATGGCAGTTTACCGGCGTTCAGTGTAGGACGCTGCGCAACATGATGGCAGATTACGGGCGTTCAATGTAGGACGCTACGCAACATGATGGCAGTTTACCGGCGTTCAGTGTAGGACGCTGCGCGACATGATGGCAGATTACGGGCGTTCAATGTAGGACGCTACGCAACATGATGACAGTTTACCGGCGTTCAGTGTAGGACGCTGCGCAACATGATGGCAGATTACGGGCGTTCAATGTAGGACGCTACGCAACATGATGGCAGTTTACGGGCGTTTAATGTAGGACGCTATGCAATATGCCAAATAGCAAAGCTATATTTCAACACACATACCCTGAATGCTGTATTTACTGCTGTATTTATTGCGGACGAATACAATACAATACAATAAAACACGGGAAATACACGCTCCGTTCAAGTCTGAAATAACGCACCGTGTTTTAAACAAGAGTAATCATTATACACTCAGCTCAATACACTCAGCTCAATACACTGCCCACAGCTTTTATCTAAAGAGTTAATTCACGCATACGCAGTTTAAAGTAACATTTAATGTTAATACCATATCAGGGTACTTGTAAACTGTAGTACTTCAATAGTTCTTCACAAAGTAAAAATGTTCCCATTAATAACTCCTCACATTGCACTCACACATATATTCACCGGTTTCCACCGGCGAATACTGATACATACCGTCTCCTGTGCCGTGAACCAACATAAACTTTGATTTCTTGAAATTTGAAGCGTTCCGTGACACGTTGGCTTGCTGAAATATAAATACGAGTTACCTCACTGACATTTTTAAAGATATTTCTTGTTTAATCTGAGTGTTGTTTAACAGCTCATCATTACAGTAGATGTTATTAAGGAATGGAGAAGATAACATACGAATCCGGGAACCTGCTTTAGCCTTACATTTCTAAGATTCTTGGGGAATAGGCTTTCCTATACACGGGACCGCCCTGTTTACGTCCCCATCCGACAGACGAGGCAAAATGTACGTGTCATGCCCAAGAGGCCTGAACCCGGGTCCTCCGGTTTCAAGTCCATCTAGCTATTCAATGGGTCACGCCAGCCTAAATATACTGACACGTAAAAGAAACGCAACACACTCAATATTCAAATTAATTTCAATAATTTCGGTACATTTAGATCTATATGTTCTGCTTTTGTCTTAGCTTAATATCAATTAAGGTAAAGGTGTGCGTATTCTGTAACCATTGTGTGTATCTAACCTCGAATAATTTTTAAATATACCGCAACGATCTTTTTTTCTTCTGTTCTATACTCAGTTGCAAAAAAAACTGGACACATGGACAATTTTACTTTACACCCTATCCTCTATATCAAGCGACAGTCCCTTAATGTTTCGACCTATCGAAAAACAAATGACAACAAGATATTGGCAATGAAATGATAAAAACTTTGGTACCAAACATACGTATCATATTCATTTTGGAATTTGTCAATTTAATTCTAAAAAAACAACGTTATACAATTAAATCTAAACAAAACTCAGTGTCCACTTTCTTTTGCAACTGAGTATATTTAGAAGTACACCGAAACACTTTAAAAATATATTCTTTATACATGTGCTATATCGTATAGCTGGGCATAAATTTTTCCCGTTTCACGCTTTTAAACGCAAAATCACCGAACCGTGAAAACCGGTGGCGGCTAAGTTGTGAAAACCACGTTTTGCACGGGCGCGCTGCAAGTATGTACTATTTACGAAAAAAAAATCGAAACAGTTATTTTCTATTGGTAAATTGAAACTAAAACGAAAACGAATATAGAAAAAAACGTGTAGATTATATTTATGGGTCATCTACGTATATGTTGCGCATCGGCATGTTAACAGTATTAAAGAAACTAACCCGTCAAATAACGGCAAATTACACTACAAAACCCTATCCAGGTGTTCAGGTCATACTAATAGTATCATTAAACTATATAGAATTATTATCCCTGATACGTCATTGTGTACCACTTGATATGACACATGATGTGAAATCCATATCTTCCCGCACGGGTTATCGCCGCGATTAACCTGTGCGGGATGATACCCCGGAAGTAAATGGCGTCAATAACCGTTAATTAACTGACGTCATTAACGTGCAGGCCGTGTGTAACGTTCGTTTAAATTGCATTCCCGTTAACATGGATGCAGGGGAAAGACATTGAATCTCTGGCCACTTTTATCGAGTTCACGGCAAAACAAAAGTATCAACAAAGCACTCGATTCAGGTATGTTTTGCTTAATTACTTTCTTAATATTTAACAACTTTTGTTTAGCTAAAGTGCACATCCTTTAACAGAATGAGCTCTTTCCTCTGTCGCAACCGGTATTTCGATTCATCCAGTACTTTCTGAGACTATCCCTTCCAAATGTTCACGGTCATGTACGCTTTCTTTCATTTCCAATACTTTGGGAGCTTATCTAAGAAAGTCTATATGAATCAAACTACCCGTTTGCGGTGGAGGAAGATGCCCACTGTATGCAGTAGGGGTATTCGTGCTTTACTGAAACAAAAAGTTAAATATATAGAGATTATTTAACTGCTGGGATCGATTATAGGGATATCCTTCACGCGATAGTAGACGTGTGGTTCTTTTCACGAACGACCGTAAGCGAGTGAGTGACAAATCAACACACGTCTACCATCGAGTGAAGATTTCCATCTAATCACAACAGTTAAATAATCTATTTATTACATTTGTAATCAGATTATAACATATTACTATCAGGTGTGATATGAAATGTGAAACTCTTGTGATATGGAAAGTGAAGAGTTTCATGTGTAGTTTAATGATAAATACGTGATAATTTATACATATTTGCCGATTGTATAGATTCATTCACGGGTTTTTAAAATATTCGTGTGCAGTAGGACTCAGTCGGGGGTATATGTAAATATATAGGTTTATAAGCGCGTCGCAGAGCTAGCTTGTATGGTGATATCGGTAGAGTGCCCGCTTCACATCAATCGTTCCGAGTTCAAACCAGCTGGGTTGCTAATTGTTCCTCGTCCGTTGATACATGTTTGAAATGCGCATAAAATGAATTAGGAGTTGGTCTTAACTCTTAATTCGACGCTCCAGTTTTGGGGGTTTCCTTGGCTGGTTAAAGCTGTTTATATTGTCTATACTCTGAGTAGAGTTTGGATTCTCAAAATATGTTAATTTATATACCTCGCCGTCAGTAGGTTTAGAAGCGGTGCACGTGTGTTTTTGGCTGCTTTTGGTGGGATAGGGACTTGAAACAAGAAACAGCATGGACATATTTGATTTGATTTGACGGGTGTTTAACGTCATTTTCCAGCATATTTTAGGCTATGTCAGTAGTATGTGCGACGGTCGATTTTTAGTGGTGGAAGCAGACCTCCCACTTATTCCTGGGTAGGACCAGTACTGTATACCTCCCGCCATTCGCAAGAATTGACATTTTCACAAAAAAAAAGAACAGCACGAAAAGGTGAAAATATAGAAACATGCTCTGGTGCTCGTTGTCATGGTAATGACATGACGCGCCTAGTGATTACTCAACATATCAAGCATGTTCCCAGATTCCTATATAATACTTTTGTGTGGGCGAACGGGGTGTGGGGTGGAGCATTGTGTGGGGGTGGGGGTGCGTGGGGGGAGGGCGGCGCACAAATGTTTATCAAGTACACCGAAACGATTAACCGAAAGGGAGATCAGTCATAACGGTGCTAGATCTAGAGGTGAAAGATAATCTAACATATTGCATGTTTCCTCGTATTTTATTATTCTGATATATAATGTATATTTTAGATCATTTATTAGTGCATTTCTGTGTTGTTTTTATCGTGCATAAATATAGAGATTAATAAAAAAAGAAGCTAAACCAGAATCTCAAGAAAAAGTAGGTCAAAGTCGATCACGGTGACCTTCTTTTGGTCGGAATGTGGAGCACTCATGGATAAATATACGTGTTTTATGTTTGACGTGTGTAGGCATAGCGTTAATTTAGAAACGGAGCAAGTGAACAAACATAACCAGAGTCGATTACGTGTAAAACTGAAGGTCAAGGTCGGTCGGGCTGACCCAAGTTTGGTCGAAATGCACAGAAATACATGAGTAGCTCACGGCCATTTTATAAAACACCTTATTTAAGAGTTCATTGAAACCATTAAGTTTTAAACACGCAACACTTCAAGGTGCCATATTTTACTGAAATTACAACTTTAATTTACTTACATTA
Organism: Cyrtodaria siliqua; assembly: GCA_037043455.1. Lineage (NCBI taxonomy): Eukaryota > Metazoa > Mollusca > Bivalvia > Adapedonta > Hiatellidae > Cyrtodaria > Cyrtodaria siliqua. The sequence continues at coordinate 53,830 of JAWPHD010010478.1, read as the reverse complement.
TACCCCTCCAAGTTATCATTTGCTGTAGGAAAACCCATATATCGCTCTGTGTAAAAGGAATCTGAAACAGAAGAAGAGGTTTTTATTTGTATATAGCCTTCTGGGTCTTCTCAGCATGCGCATAACCGCGGTCTGGCTTCGTGGTAGAGCGGGAGGTCGGGGGTTCAATACTGGACCGGGTCACAGCATATACTTCATACAAATAACAGCTCCCTTGCTTGACATTCAGCATATAAAGGGTAGTTCTGGTCCGGGATCGTATAAGGTGACTGGGTGGAGTATCATGTCGTGTTTCTACGACGTGGTACTCCAGTGTGACAGTACTATAATTAAAGTTGAGAAAGGAGCTCACTGCTACAAGTAGACACCGTCGTCATATCTCACTCCTACAAGTAGACACCGTCGTCATATCTCACTGCTACAAGTAGACACCGTCGTCATATCTCACTGCTACAAGTAGACACCGTCGTCATATGACTGATGGATTGTTGATGATGGATTGTTGAGAAATGAGCTCACTGCTACATGTAGACACCGTCGGCATATGACTGATGGATTGTTGAGAAATGAGCTCACTGCTACTGGTAGATACCGTCGTCATATGACTAATGGATTGTTGATGATGGATTGTTGAGAAATGAGCTCACTGCTACAAGTAGACACCGTCGTCATATGACTGATGGATTGTTGATGATGGATTGTTGAGAAATGAGCTCACTGCTACATGTAGACACCGTCGTCATATGACTGATGGATTGTTGAGAAATGAGCTCACTGCTACTGGTAGATACCGTCGTCATATGACTGATGGATTGTTGAGAAATGAGCTCACTGCTACAAGTAGACACCGTCGTCATATGACTGATGGATTGTTGATGATGGATTGTTGAGAAATGAGCTCACTGCTACAAGTAGACACCGTCGTCATATGACTGATGGATTGTTGATGATGGATTGTTGAGAAATGAGCTCACTGCTACAAGTAGACACCGTCGTCATATGACTGATGGATTGTTGAGAAATGAGCTCACTGCTACAAGTAGACACCGTCGTCATATGACCGATAGATTGTTGAGAAATGAGCTCACTGCTACATGTAGACAGTCGTCATATGACTGATGGATTGTTGAGAAATGAGCTCACTGCTACATGTAGACACCGTCGTCATACGACTGATGGATTGTTGATGATGGATTGTTGAGAAATGAGCTCACTGCTACATGTAGACACCGTCGTCATATGACTGATGGATTGTTGATGATGGATTGTTGAGAAATGAGCTCACTGCTACATGTAGACACCGTCGGCATATGACTGATGGATTGTTGAGAAATGAGCTCACTGCTACAAGTAGACACCGTCGTCATATGACTGATGGATTGTTGATGATGGATTGTTGAGAAATGAGCTCACTGCTACATGTAGACACCGTCGTCATATGACTGATGGATTGTTTGAGCTCACTGCTACATGTAGACACCGTCGGCATATGACTGATGGATTGTTGAGAAATGAGCTCACTGCTACAAGTAGACACCGTCGTCATATGACTGATGGATTGTTGAGAAATGAGCTCACTGCTACATGTAGACACCGTCGTCATATGACTGATGGATTGTTGATGATCGACTGTTGAGAAATGAGCTCACTGCTACATGTAGACACTATATTATATGAGTGAAGGATAGCGGCGTTAAGCACCATGTACATACATATACTCATGATCAAGATGTTGTCACTTTGGCTGAGCACAACTACACACAACACGGTATCATAACATGCACTAGGAGATGAACAAAAAGATAACACAGTGACCCTCCTCGTTCATTCCCTGTCAATTAAAAAAGCCATTGTATCGATAAGAGGTCTGTAGCACTATATCAACAGGGCTGTATCGAACGTTTGTAACACTTATAACAACAGCCAGGCGCAATTGACGATTGTTTAACGGCATGCACTGAAACATGGCTTGGCCTCATTAGCCTGTCCTGGCCTGTCCTGGCCTAGCCTAAGATAAATTGGTCCCTTCGGGCTAGTTTACGTCAGGCCAAGGTGTCATGGGTTCAAAACTGGGGTTAATGTTTGCTATTCAAGGTCATTTATGTTATTTCTACACGGTCAGTCGCTCACGTTAAGGTTAGCACCTCCCTCATGGGACAATTCAGCTGTACGGAGTATGTTAGGAAGTGTACACCTTGTGGGGGTCATCCAGAAATAATAATTTGATAGTTATTATGTTGAAGCAACACATTTTTGTCTTCATATGATAAAATGCAACCAGTTTATGATGCAATGGAAACATGTTTTTATTAATGTGAAATAGACAGTTTGAAGCAACACATTTTTGTCTTCATATAGACAGTTTGAAGCAACACATTAAAGAGACATCTCTCCAGCTTAAAGGGACATCTCTATAGCTTAAAGATACATCTTTCTAGATTAAAGAGACATCTCTCTAGTTTAAAGAGACATCTCTCTAGCTTAAAGAGACATCAACGTCCGTCCGTTAACTTTCGTTTAAATGACGTCTTTGCATAAACCGTTTGGGTGATTTTAACCAAACTTCACATGGATGATCCTGAGGTCAATGCTGTCAAATTTATACGAATTAGGTCAATGCGACATCCAAGATGGCCACCATTACCATATATGGTCAAAACAGCTTATTATCAAGAACCACTGAACATATTTTATCAGTTTTTCTTCATTAATGATCGCCAATACTATATAATGTGTACAAATGAAGTTCCCAGGGTCAACAAAACAGTTTTTTTGAACAACTTTCCAGTAAAACAGTTTTTTTTTCTGAAACCACAAGGCACATAGCTCTCATATATTACATGTAGCATCAGCTTTTGATCTTTTATCAAGTTTGTTCAAATAGTGACCCTGGGTTCAAACCTGGCCCCGCCCCAGAGGTTACAATGTTTTGCATAGACATATAATCAACAGTTGCTCCCAACAAGGGTAGAGACAAGTAAATGTTGCATTTTGTTGACATAACAATTTTATTTGACTGAAAATCATAAATTGGCTCAGTGGTGCCATTGGTAGACCAGAGCGGCGGACCCTGTTCTAAAATAGTTTTGAAATATGGAATCTTATAGACAAAACAAAACTCATTTTTTCTCTCAATACTATCAACATAACATGATATAATTTTTCCCTAAATAGTTATTTAATTAAAAACTCCATAGTTTTCGAAAGAAAACAATATATGCAAAATCACTCTGAAATAAAGTTTAAATGTACATGCTTTAGAATAATAAAGAACTCGGATTTAATAGTGGTTTGATGGATCCCTGGGCAATCATTCATTATTGTAACTTGTTTACAATTCTAGGGAGCTGACCCTGATCTGACCAGACAGAACCCATTAATGTCCCATCACCTTGAACTACATTTAGAGTTACAAGGTGATTATAATTCGGCCAAATAGTTATATGGTAAAGCAATACGATAGCAACAGGACACGCTTTTAAACACTTAAATATTTTCATTGTTTAAGGCTCTTCAAGCAAATCACAGCTATCTTATATTGACCTTCTTTGTTAAGGTCGTCTAGTATTCTAACTTGCATATGCTGTTTAACATTTGCCACCAACACGTTGGATAAACCAACGGTTATTACCACTTTTCAACGTGTCTTGGTCATGTGAAAATCACTTTAAATAAGACACAAAGGTCATTATATCCCACATTCAAGTTTCTATCTTTAAAGAATCTTATTTTTAAATATGGTTCACACAATTTACTTTTATAACTAAACAATGAAGGCCAAACTAACCAAATTTTGTAAAATGAGTTGTGCACCTTGAACATTGTCACCGAAGGACCATTTTCAAAGATTTTAGATATGGTAACCTTGAAATTCAGTTTTTAATGTCAGAATATAAAAATGCCCATTGTTGAGGTAAAAGGACAGCTATGCTAAGGTTTGACCTGATACCTCTTATAGTTAACAAATACAAAGCGAAATAAAAAAGATCATATCTGATATCAGTTGTTATCATAATTATAAAGCATTTGAATGTGAACACTGCCTCTATTAAAATACCACATGCTCTTAGACTATACACCATTGGAGTTCCCAAGTGTATTGTGTTTTTTTTATTGAAAATGCACCTGTATTTGCTTGTCCCATTAGTGGTCTCTTAATAAATATTTGACTAAAATTCATTTCATCTGCCCATCTATATGCATCAATCATTATATCCATGATATAATCCCATTATATATACAATAAAAAGTATGTATCCAACCCCTTATGCAATCAAATACTATATAGAGTATATTACACTACACCCCCTACCATCCAGCAACCCATCCACCCTACCAAAATGGAACCACTCACCCTTTTAACCATCCATCCATCTATCCACTTGCCCATTACCTGTTCAATTTTATTTACCATCCATCCACCATCTCACCTTTCCAAAAATATTGTACCAACATATCCTTAACTTATTTATTGAATCATTATCACTGCATTAATATATTGTTGTTTATCCTGCCATTCATTTATAAATCACTCAATCGTATTATCAATTTCAAACATTAATTTATTTTATTATTCATATCATCCTTATATATTATTGTATCCCATTTGCACAAGTTTATGTTCCTTCCTTCTACTCGTTTCTCATGATTAAAAGCATTGACATATCGTAACCAATGCTAATTCAATGCAATCAAATAACAGGATGAATTATAGTTATCTGAAGTTGAGACCTTTGTCAATGCCCCTCATTTTGAAGTTGGTCAATCGACCTGACTAAGGACATGACCTGGAACAATAACAATTAAGGTAAACAAGTTTTAGGCCAGGCCAGGCCAGGCCAATGAGGCCAGGCTAGTTAGGCCAAGCCATGTTTCAGTGTATGCCTTGTTTAACAACAGTGAGCAAATTATGATAACGTACATAGCCCAGACATTAATAAGGTACTAACCATAGTATCTCCATTCAGAGCCATTAAGCCCAGCCATTAATAAGCTACTAACCATAATATCTCGGCATACACTGAAACATGGCTTGGCCTAACTAGCCTGGCCTCATTGGCCTGGCCTGGCCTGGCCTAAAACTTGTTTACCTTAATTGTTATTGTTCCAGGTCATTGTCCTTAGTCAGGTCGATTGACCAACTTCACAATGAGGGGCATTCACAAAGGTCTAAATTTCAGATAACTATATTTGATTGCATTGAATTAGCATTGGTTATGATATGTCAATGCTTAACGTGTAGAAGGAAGGAACATAAACTTGTGCAAATGGGAATACACTAATGTATAAGGATGATATGAATAATAAAATAAATTAATGTTTGAAATTGATAATACGATTGAGTGGTTTATAAATGAATAGCAGGATATACAACAATATATTAATGCAATGATAATGATTCATTAAATAAGTTAAGGATATGTTGGTACAATATTTTTGGAAAGGTGAGATGGTGGATGTATGGTAAATAAAATTGAATAGGTAGTGGGCAAATGGATAGGTGGATGGATGGTTGAAAGGGTGAGTGGTTCCATTTTGGTTGGGTGGGTGGGTTGCTGGATGGTAGGATGTGTAGTGTACTATACTCTATATAGTATTTGATTGCATATATTACCTAATGGGTTGGTAATACATACTTTTTATTGTATATATAATGGGATTTTTATCATGGATATAATGATTGATGCATATAGATGGGCAGATAAAATGAACTTTAGTCAAATATTTATTAAGAGACCACTAATGGGACAAACAAATACAGGTGCATTTTCAATAAAAAAAACACACAATACACTTGGGAACTCAAATGGTGTATAGTCTAAGAGCATGTGGTATTTTAGTAGTGGCAGTGTTCACATTCAAATGTGCTTTATAATTATGATAGCAACTGATATCAACAGATGTTGGTTGATATGATCTTTTTTTATTTCGCTTTGAATTTGTTTTCCCGAACCACATTGATTACGCGAAAACTATAAGAGCTATCAGGTCAAACCTTAGCATAGCTGTCCTTTTACCTCAACAATGGGCATTTTTATATTCTGACATTAAAAACTGAATTTCAAGGTTACCATATCTAAAATCTTTGAAAATGGTCCTTCGGTGACAATGTTCAAGGTGCACAACTCATTTTACAAAATTTGGTTAGTTTGGCCTTCATTGTTTAGTTATAAAAGTAAATTGTGCGAACCATATTTAGAAATAAGATTCTTTAAAGATAGAAACTTGAATGTGGGATATAATGACCTTTGTGTCTTATTTAAATAGATTTTAACATGACCAAGACACGTTGAAAAGTGGTAATAACCGTTGGTTTATGCAACGTGTTGGTGGCAAATGTTAAACAGCATATGCAAGTTAGAATACTAGTCGATCTTAAAAACGAAGGTCAATATAACATAGCTGTGATTTGCTTGAAGAGCCTTAAACATTGAAACTATTTAAATATTTAAAAGCGTGTCCTGTTGCTATCGTATTGCTTTACCATATAACTATTTGGCCGAATTATAATCACCTTGTAACTCTAAATGTAGTTCAAGGTGATGGGACATTAATGGGTTCTGTCTGGTCAGATCAGGGTCAGCTCCCTAGAATTGTAAACAAGTTACAATAATGAATGATTGCCCACGGATCCATCAAACCAATATTAAATCCGAGTTCTTTATTATTCTAAAGCATGTACATTTAAACTTTATTTCAGAGTGATTTTGCATATATTGTTTTCTTTCGAAAACTATGGAATCTTTAATTAAATAACTGTATAGGGAAAAATGATATCATGTTATGTTGATAGTATTGAGAGGAAAAATGAGTTTTGTTTTGTCTATAAGATTCCATATTTCAAAACTATTTTAAAACAGGGTCTGCCGCTCTGGTCTACCAATGGCACCACTGAGCCAATTTATGATTTTCAGTAAAATAAAATTGTTATGTCAACAAAATGCAACATTTACTTGTCTCTACCCTTGTTGGGAGCAACTGTTGATTATATGTCTATGCAAAACATTGTAACCTCTGGGGCGGGGCCAGTCTTGACCCCAGGGTCACTATTTGAACGAACTTGATAGAAGATCAAAAGCTGATGCTACATGTAATATATGAGAGCTATGTGCCTTGTGGTTTCAGAGAAAAAAAACTGTTTTACCGGTCAGTTGTTCAAAAAAACTGTTTTGTTGACCCTGGGAAACTTCATATGTACACATTATATAGTCTTGGCGATCATTAATGAAGAAAAACTGTCAACATATGTTCCGTGGTTCTTGATAATAAGCTGTTTTGACCATATATGGTAATGGCGGCCATCTTGGATGTCGCATTGACCTAATTCGTATAAATTTGACAGCATTGACCTCAGGATCATCCATGTGAAGTTTGGTTAAAATCAGCCAAGCGGTTTATGCAAATACGTCATTTAAACGAAAGTTAACGGACGGACGTTGATGTTTCTTTAAGATAGAGAGATGTCTCTTTAAACTAGAGAGATGTCTCTTTAAGATAGACATATGCCTCTTTAAATTAGAGAGATGACTCTTTAAACTAGAGAGATGTCTCTTTAAACCATAGTGATTTCTCTTTAAACTAGAGAGATGTCCCTTTAAGCTAGAAAGATGTCTCTTTAAACTAGAGAGATGTCTCTTTAAACTAGAGTGATTTCTCTTTCAACTAGAGAGATGTCTCTTTAAGCTAGAGAGATGTCTCTGCAAACTAGAGAGATGTCTTTTTATGCTACAGAGATGTCCCTTTCAGCTAAAAAGATGTCTCTTAAAAGTAGAGAGATGCCTCTTTAAACTAGAGAGATGTCATTTTAAACTAGAGTGATTTCTCTTTAAACTAGAGAGATGTCTCTTTAAGCTACAGACATGTCCCTTTAATCTAGAAAGATGCCTCTTTAAACTAGAGAGATGGCTGAGATGTCTCTTTCAACTAGGGAGATGTCTCTTTGAACTAGAAAGACGTCTCTTTAAGCTAGAGAGATTCCCTTCAAGCTATAGAGATAGAGAGGTGTCTCTGTAAACTAGAAAGATGTCTCTTTAAGCTACAGAGATGTCCCTTTCAGCTAAAACGATGTCTCTTTAAGCTAGAGAGATGTCTCTTTAAACTAGAGAGATGTCTCTTTAATCTAGAAAGATGTCTCTTTAAGCTATAGAGATGTCCCTTTAAGCTGGAGAGATGTCTCTTTAATGTGTTGCTTCAAACTGTCTATATGAAGACAAAAATGTGTTTCTTCAAACTGTCTATTTCACATTAATAAAAACATGTTTCCATTACATCATAAACTGGTTGCATTATCATATGAAGACACAAATGTGTTGCTTCAACATGATAACTATCAAATTATTATTTCTGAATGACCCTCACAAGGTGTACAATTCCTAACAGACTCCGTACAGCTGCATTGTCCCATGAGAGAGGTACTAACCTTAACGTGAGCCACTGACCGTGTAGAAATAGCATAAAGGACCTTGAATAGCAAACATTAACCCCAGTTTTGAACCCATGACTCCTTGGCCTGACCTTAACTAGCCCCAAGGGACCAATTTATCTTAGGCCAGGCCAAGCCAGGCCAGGGCAGGCTAATGAGGCCAAGCCATGTTTCAGTGCATGCCTAATATCTCCATTCCGAGCCATTAATAAGGTACTCACCGTAATATCTCCAGTCTGTAACTGGGGCAACCGACACCCCGCATCTGAACACGTTGTTACTATTGCCTAACACAGCTGCTGTCAGGAAGCCGCCATATGACTGCAAACGATACACGAATAGTGTTGTATGCAAATACGAGTTGAATGATTTGCTAATACATATATTATATAAATATATATATATTTTTTAAAACTTTTTTTGTTTCATCATTCCCAGGCATAGGTATACACTGAAACGCAAAAGAAACGCAACACGGGAATTTCCGCTATATATTGTATGTACAATATGCTGCTGTTAATCGAATGGTGCATGGCTACGTAAGACCTTTCCTTTTGGAAAAAAACACTAAAACAACAAATAATACAGCAAATAGTATTCCTTCAAAGTTTCGTTATTGCCAGAGTGCGCGTTTGGCTCAAGCATGTGAGCAAACTTAGGATGCAAAATTTTGCAAACTATTTACGTTAAATACAATACTGAACTGGCTCAGTTTTTCGAAGAGCAACTTCAACATTTATGAAGTTCTTGTTACAAGGTGTAGTGTGATTAAAACATCTACAACATCACAGTTGTGTCCTTTCTCTAATTAACTGCAACTTTTTTTTTACAAAACATCTTGGGATTTCTTTGGAATATTGTGTGCAATTAAGTGTGCAGTATATACAATATATAGCGGAAATTCCCATGTTGCGTTTTTAAAGTCGTTCAGTGTATATTATACACGTAGAGATTTTACTATGTTTCACTATAAATACATACTCTAAGAGTGTTATTACATGCCGTACGTGAAAATGTTTTTGATGATATTGTCAACGTTGATGACCACACACACACGCACGCACTCACGCACGCTCACACACACGCACTATTATACATGTACGTATTATTTATATACCCTACACCTATGTAGATCTGTAAACTATAATATAACAGTTTTATGTTTTTTTTAATTAGTCACAATCACCAGGAACCTCTAATCTTACATCCAGTATGCATATATATACATGTATAATAAGATGAAAAGAACGTACCACTCCCCAAATAGCTGTCCTTTCATTCACATAGTGTTGGGTTTTGAAATATCTGTAATCAAGAAGAGACAACTATATAGCTGCTGTAAAATTATGCTTAGTGTTATTATAAACATGTACAGTAAATAAAGTCTAGTTAAATACTCTGTATGTACCAAGAAAACACGACACACTCTAGGCGTGTTTGCCAATTTTAAAATCACAATGATTATGTATGCTAAACATTTGTTGAATTATTGAATTGAATTGAATTGGGTTTTATAGTCGCACCAACAGCTAAGGTCATATGGCGACTTTCCAGCTTCCACTGGTGGAGGAAGACCGCAGGTGCCCCTCCGGGCTATTTTCGTGCAAGGGCGGGCACCTGGGTAGAACCACCGACGTTCCGCAAGCCAGCTGGATAGCTTCCTCAGATAAAGATTTCTAGGCCCCTGAGGGAACGAACCTACAGCGGTGAGGGGCAAGTGATTGCAGGTCAGAGACTCTAACCACTCGGCCACGGACGCCCCCTGTTGAATTATTATGGAATTGTACATTATGTTTATTATTTGCGTTTAAATAAGGCAAAAGTGTCGATTTTTACGGACGGCGCGAGCTATACAGTACTGGATCTACCCAGGAAAAAGTAGGTGGTCTGGCACGCACGCACGCACGCACGCACACACACGCACACATTCGTTATATATAGCCAGAATGTGCTGAAAATGACGTATAAACCATTCAACCAATCGATCGTTTAAATTCAGCAAATCTCAGTAGCAATACACTGTTCTTTTTGACCTGCGAGAAGCCACATGCAGTCTGAATACCTGCCCGCAGCAATAGTATCGTCCACCTCGAGCGTTCCTAAATGTTTGTAGTTGGCATGGAGCCAGCGATCTCCTCTGCCGACCGTGCCCCGACCATCAACATAGCCTATGATTACCCCGTGCTCACTGGATTGACAATGTTCCCACCCAATACCAAACTCGTGTGTCACCTTTTGCGTATCGGGGGCTCCGTATCTGCAAGAAAACAAATGAACACTTATAGGAACACATTTTTACCGGAAAGGAATATATCAACAATCATAACAACAAATCAGAAAGTACACCAAATGTAGAAAGAGATGAAATATGTGGAATTAATAATGCTTTTGATACATATGTGAACAGTGTCGTGATGGTATCGCTTGGTATGAAGTTCCAAGCTCCAGATCGTTTATTTTGGCCTCTTCTAGGGATAATTCGTTTTAATCCTTTGTAAAATCATTTACGATATCTGAATTACTGAATAAATCGTATTATTTAAAATATTATGGATATTTTATAACTTAGCATGTATATGTGTTTATGTGTCAGAAGCCAGGCGTCATAACCCGTACTTGTTGGTATTATATTATAGTAGAAGTTATTTCCCTTTCACCACAATAGTATTCAGTTCAGCATGTTATGGATTATTGATTATACTGTGTGTGAACACAATCAATATATATTTATAGATGGGGTGTGAGGAACTTGTTTGTCCAGTTGAGTGAGTGAGTGGTCACTTTGTTTATATTAATACTTCTTCCTTCCTGCCGTTCTGTTCTAACACATTAACTCTTAAGACAGCTAACTTAGACACTCTTCTAGAAGATGTCAAGCGAGTAGCATCTCTCCTCTACGATAGTTATTCATTAGAAATACATAGTATTTAGTTTGCCAATACAGACTACGACAGTTGATAATTATGTATCAACATAGCCTTTAAAGTGCCATTACCTGGTAAGATATTTGTTTAATATTTATTATGTATTGTGAAATGTGATTTTGATGACGCGCACTTTTCGTTTCATCATTTGAAATTACTTAGTACAACATGTTATTATTACTTGTTACTTAATAAGATTTTAATTATTTATTCCAGGCTGTTTTTCTCAACCATAATAAAAGTAGAACTTGTATCTTCCTCGTGGTTATAAATAACGGCCATGTAAGGAAACCCTGCCAACAGTTACATACTGCGACAGTTACATACAGCGTACATTTGAATACACATACATATATTTTAGGAGTAAATCATACGTTATTATACTCCCACTTTCACGAGTAAGTTATACGTTATTATACTCACACTTTCACGAGTAAGGTATACGTTATTATACTCACACTTTCACGAGTAAGGTATACGTTATTATACTCACACTTTCACGAGTAAGTTATACGTTATTATACTCACACTTTCACGATTAAGTTATACGTTATTATACTCACACTTTCACGAGTAAGTTATACGTTATTATACTCCCACTTTCACGAGTAAGTTATACGTTATTATAATCACACTTTCACGAGTAAGTTATACGTTATTATACTCACACTTTCACGAGTAAGTTATACGTTATTATACTCCCACTTTCACGAGTAAGGTATACGTTATTATACTCACACTTTCACGAGTAAGATATACGTTATTATACTCATACGTTATTATACTCACACTTTCACGAGTAAGGTATACGTTATTATACTCACACTTTCACGAGTAAGTTATACGTTATTATACTCCCACTTTCACGAGTAAGTTATACGTTATTATACTCACACTTTCCAGAGTAAGTTATACGTTATTATACTCCCACTTTCACGAGTAAGTTATACGTTATTATACTCACACTTTCAGGAGAAAGTTATACGTTATTATACTCACCATTTCACGAGTAAGTTATACGTTAATATACTCACACTTTCACGAGTAAGTTATACGTTATTATACTCACACTTTTACGAGTAAGTTATACGTTATTATACTCACACTTTCACGAGTAAGTTATACGTTATTATACTCACACTTTCACGAGTAAGTTATACTCACACTTTCACGAGAAAGTTATACGTTATTATACTCACACTTTCACGAGTAAGTTATACGCTATTATACTCACACTTTCACGAGTAAGTTATACGTTATTATACTCCCACTTTCACGAGTAAGTTATACGTTATTCTCACACTTTCACGAGTAAGATATACGTTATTATACTCACACTTTCACGAGTAAGATATACGTTATTATACTCACACTTTCACGCGTAAGTTATACGTTATTATACTCCCAATTTCACTAGTAAGTTATACGTTATTATACTCACACTTTCACGAGTAAGTTAAACGTTATTATACTTACACTTTCACGAGTAAGTTATACGTTATTATACTCACACTTTCACGAGTAAGTTATACGTTATTATACTCACACTTTCACTCACACTTTCACGAGTAAGTTATACGTTATTATACTCCCACTTTCACGAGTAAGTTGTACGTTATTATACTCCCACTTTCACGAGTAGGTTATACGTTATTATACTCTCACTTTCACGAGTAAGTTATACGTTATTATACTTACACTTTCACGAGTAAGTTATACGTTATTATACTTACACTTTCACGAGTAAGTTATACGTTATTATACTCCCACTTTCACGAGTAAGTTATACGTTACTTTCACGAGTAAGTTATACGTTATTATACTCACACTTTCACGAGTAAGTTATACGTTATTATACTCACACTTTCACGAGTAAGTTATACGTTATTATACTCTCACTTTCACGAGTAAGTTATACGTAATTATACTCACACTTTCACGAGTAAGTTATATGTTATTATACTCTCACTTTCACGAGTAAGTTATACGTTATTCTCACACTTTCACGAGTAAGTTATACGTTATTATACTCACACTTTCACGAGTTATACGTTATTATACTCCCACTTTTACGAGTAGGTTATACGTTATTATACTCACAATTTCACGAGTAAGTTATACGTTATTATACTCACACTTTCAGGAGAAAGTTATACGTTATTATACTCACCATTTCACGAGTAAGTTCTACGTTATTATACTCACACTTTCACGAGTAAGTTATACGTTATTATACTCACCATTTCACGAGTAAGTTCTACGTTATTATACTCACACTTTCACGAGTAAGTTATACGTTATTATACTCACACTTTCACGAGTAAGTTATACGTTATTATACTCCCACTTTCACAAGTAAGTTATACGTTATTATACTCACACTTTCACGAGTAAGTTATACGTTATTATACTCACACTTTCACGAGTAAGTTATACGTTATTATACTCACACTTTCAGGAGAAAGTTATACGTTATTATACTCACCATTTCACGAGTAAGTTATACGTTATTATACTACCACTTTCACGAGTAAGTTATATGTTATTTTACTCACACTTTCACTAGTAGGTTATACGTTATTATACTCACACTTTCACGAGTAAGGTATACGTTATTATACTCACACTTTCACGAGTAAGTTATACGTTATTATACTTACACTTTCACGAGTAAGTTATACGTTATTATACTCACACTTTCACGAGTAAGTTATACGTTATTATACATAAACTTTCACGAGTAAGTTATACGTCATTATACTCACACTTTCACGAGTAAGTTATACGTTATTATACTCACACTTTCACGAGTAAGTTATACGTTATTATACTCCCACTTTCACGAGTAAGTTATACGTTATTATACTCACACTTTCCAGAGTAAGTTATACGTTATTATACTTAAACTTTCACGAGTAGGTTATACGTTATTATACTCCCACTTTCACGAGTAAGTTATACGTTACTTTCACGAGTAAGGTATACGTTATTATACTCACACTTTCACGAGTAAGTTATACGTTACTTTCACGAGTAAGGTATACGTTATTATACTCACACTTTCACGAGTAAGTTTTACGTTATTATACTTACACTTTCACGAGTAAGTTATACGTTATTATACTCCCACTTTCACGAGTAAGTTATACGTTACTTTCACGAGTAAGGTATACGTTATTATACTCACACTTTCACGAGTAAGTTATACGTTATTATACTCACACTTTCACGAGTAAGTTATACGTTATTATACTCACACTTTCACGAGTAAGTTATACGTTATTATACTCACACTTTCACGAGTAAGTAATACGTTATTATACTCACACTTTCACGAGTAAGTTATACGTTATTATACTCACACTTTCACGAGAAAGTTATACGTTATTATACTCACACTTTCACGAGTAAGTTATACGTTATTATACTCACACTTTCACGAGTAAGTTATACGTTATTATACTTACACTTTCACGAGTAAGTTATACGTTATTCTCACACTTTCACGAGTAAGTTATACGTTATTATACTCACACTTTCACGAGTAAGTTATACGTTATTATACTCATACTTTCACGAGTAAGTTATACGTTATTATACTCCCACTTTCACGAGTAGGTTATACGTTATTATACTCACAATTTCATGAGTAAGTTATACGTTATTATACTCCCACTTTCACGAGAGAGTTATACGTTATTATACTCACACTTTCACGAGTAAGTTATACGTTATTATACTCCCACTTTCACGAGTAAGTTATACGTTATTATACTCACACTTTCACGAGTAAGTTATACGTTATTATACTCACACTTTCACGAGTAAGTTATACGTTATTATACTCACACTTTCAGGAGAAAGTCATACGTTATTATACTCACCATTTCACGAGTAAGTTATATGTTATTATACTCACACTTTCACGAGTAAGTTATACGTTATTATACTCACACTTTCACGAGTAAGTTATACGCTATTATACTCCCACTTTCACGAGTAAGGTATACGTTATTATACTCACACTTTCACGAGTAAGTTATACGTTATTATACTCCCAATTTCACTAGTAAGTTATACGTTATTATACTCACACTTTCACGAGTAAGGTATACGTTATTATACTCACACTTTCACGAGAAAGTTATACGTTATTATACTCCCACTTTCACGAGTAAGTTATACGTTATTATACTCACACTTTCACGAGTAAGTTATATGTTATTATACTCACACTTTCACGAGTAAGTTATACGTTAATATACTCACACTTTCACGAGATTATACTCACACTTTCACGAGTAAGTTATACGTTATTATACTCACACTTTCACGAGATTATACTCACACTTTCACGAGTAAGTTATACGTTATTATACTCACACTTTTACGAGTAAGTTATATGTGATTGTTTCATCTTGTTTCAATACTGCAGGTAACAAAACCTTTCCCCAAATAACTGCAATGTAAAACATAAATACATAAGTTGCAATTAATGCATATAAAAATGTGTACTCTGTATATATACTTGACACTGAAAGTGCCAGACACCCTGAGTTTTATTGCGACAGTAACATATTACGACAAACATTCTCAGCTTTACTGCGATAGTAAAATATATCAGGAACTCAAAGTGCCAAACATTCTGAGGTTTACTACGATGGTAAGATATAATAGGAACTCGAAGTGCCTTGTACCGTCTTAGGTGTGAGACAACTACAAGTCTCTACTATTTTCTACTTACATTCATTGTCCTCGTCAATTGGTATCTGGACATATTCTATCTTTGGTAAAGCTTTATCTTGCAACTTTTGTCGAAGCGGGAGATTCTCTTCTAAAGTTGTAACTGAAATAGAATGGGAAATATAGTTTACAGATATACGTGAAAAAGATGTTTCAGTTGAGAAAGGTTAGACGTATATGTTACAATTATACATGAGTGCAGTATACAGAATATATTTCCACCTTATTTTTTCTAGCTACATAGTTAACTCATCTAGCTACGTAGTTAACTCATCTAGCTATATAGTTAACTCATCTAGCTACATAGTTAACTCGTCTAACTACATAGTTAACTCATCTAGCTACATAGTTAACACATCGCCCTTTTTTAAGAAGTAGAAAATGTAATATTCATAGAACACGGTCAACCGCAGAGGTTATATACATCTCGAACAGGAAATGTAGCATTTAGAGTACACAGTCAACCGCAGTAGGTATACATCTCGAACAGGAAATGTAGCATTTGGAGTACATAGTCAACCGCAGTAGTTATACATCTCGAACAGGAAATGTAGCATTTAGAGTACACAGTCAACCGCAGTAGGTATATATCTCGAACAGGAAATGTAGCATTTAGTGTACACAGTCAACCTAAATCACGAATTCAAAAACAAACAACAATCACAAAGTGAAATAGAAACAAAGTATGCTACAGCAGAAACACAAACGGGTTGACAATAGGGGTACCGCCTTGGAACGGTCAGTGACAAAAGGGGTACCTCCTTGGAACGGTCAGTGAAAACAAACGTTGGGGATTTAAACCAGGTTCTAGGGTAAATCAAACCTCACTCTTACTCTATTTTCATCACAATAATAAGGGACAGTGTTAGTAAAGAAATCCCGTCCAGGTTATATCCTCTAACACACTATAACTATAAAGCAAAGATGCTCATGTATATATGAATATAACATATATAAACCTAGAAAGCCACGAAGCAAGTACTCAATGTCTTTGCAGAAGCCAGTGCAACATGAGAATAAACCGTTAAGGACACCACAAGACCAGATTAAAGTCAAACATTATGCGGTACCATCCCTTTCAGGCAGACGTCATCAAAAGGTACATACTGTGTCGGTTAACCGCACTATCGTAGAGGAAAGTAAAGGGAAAACGCATAGTGGAAGGCATAGTGAAAACATAGTTGTACTATCAGTAAGACACGAGATTATCTTTCTTCCGGCAAATTTAATCTAATTCAGATATCACATCACGTCGAAATGAAAAATAATACACTATTGCAAAGAGATATGAAATTTAAAACTTTTAGAAACTAGCATTTTACATGTTAATTGTAATCTTAATGCCGTTCATCCTACACGAATTCGAAGATGAGCACTATTTTGTTTTATGGTGTTCATTATAAAATAAAATGTTGTTTCCAAAGAAATATGAGTGGAACGAGTAAGTTCATTTTGTATTTAAAATGTATGACGTTATGGGCCGGGTACCAAAATCGAAATTATATAAAAACAAAATCGCATTCAACACAAAAGGTTAAATAAATAAAAACACGTGTACATTGTGTGACACAGTCGTACTTTAAAGTGTTATTGAATAGACAGATAACAGTATTTAAAATACATACTAAACACACTAGGCGTTGACATCAGCTGGTAGTAAGGAATACCGGGACCTTTACAGCCGAGTATATACGTCTGACCAGACGGGCTGAAGTTGGCGTCGACGTATAAACAGTCCTTGGCAAGGTCACAAGACAAGCAGGTTGGTACACGGAAGTTGTCAGCGTCTTTTGAAGTTGTCGCACTGGCATATAAAATTTGTCACGTCAGTATATAAAACAATAGGCACGTAAGTACATGTGTTGGTAGTATGTAAACTAATATGCAAGTAAGTGTCATTATATACGACACTATTTGTGTAGTTTGTTTCTTAATCATTGTAAACTAAATAAAGTTTATACTTTTATATATTTACCTGTATAAATGTTTCTCTCTTGGATCTTCTTGGCGTATTGCTGTGAAATATCTAAATGAATAAAACACGCGAGTTAGTTGTATTAAAATTAATATCAAGTAATACCATGTACTTCTAATATAGAGTAAACTGTATCGGCAGAGATACAATCCAGAAAAGAAGCGACAGTTTTCAAATATATTAGCTTTGTTGTGTGTGTGTTCACCGCATGTTTAACGATAGACCTATTTAGGGTTTGACATTACGTTTTCCTCTGGTAGTACGATGACCCGACATATTGTGGACCGTATGATGACGTCTACCCAAATCCTGAAGATATTACTTGTCTCAACTCTTGTCTTGCCGTCGTGCCCGTAATGATCTATTCTCTTGTTGCGCTGGCTACTGCTAAGTCATTGACTACTTACTAGGTGGTTTTCTAGACGTTTGTTTTTATATTCATATGAACATGATCATCATTGTGGTTACTTTATGCATTGTTTGTTAGATGATATAGCTAGCAGCTTAGCGGGGATTTACACTGTCCCATACAACTGGGATGACAACAGGGTAAGAGTGAGATTTTAAACCCCAATGGCCTTGTTTTCCTTTCTGATTACGAGAAAACTAGATAGAAAATTCATTTAAAATGAATTGAATGTTGTTTAACGGCTCATCAACATATATGTTATTTAGAGCCGCCCCAGAGAGAGAGGGGAAGGATACATAGGAATCCCGGAACCGTGCCCTACTCTTATTATCGAATAGATTCCTATGGTTCTTTTACGTGCTCGGAGGATAGATCGATACACGGGACCGCCCGGTTTACGTCCCCATCCGAAGGACGAGGCCAAGATAAAGTGTCTTGCCCAAAAACACACCGACGAAACTCAGTGGCACCACGGAGGATTGAACCCGGGTCCTCCGGTTACAAATCCGCCGCGCTACCGACTGCGCCACGCCAGCCCTCTAAAATGTTTGAAACATTGGACATTGAATGAACAAATAACAACATGTCTTACACTAGTTGCTTCTCGTTGTCATATCCAACGATTTTCGTCACTTCCATGAGCCCCGACGTCACAAATAATTTAGCACCTTCTGTATGTGTATTCTGAAATGGTTGAAATTATAATATTTATTGTAAATGGGATCACATGGAAGCAACGACCACAAACAAGAGAGACAAGTAGCAGACTCTGTTTTACTAACTAGGTATGTAGTAATATACTATCCCTCATATTATTTCTCTGAGGGATGGAACGGATTCTTAATCTTTTTTAAAAAGAGAACGATACTTTTCTCAAATCTACATATATTTTTCTACGTTTTTGTAACATTTTGCACACACATTATACTAATAATATCCGTAATTTAAGTCAGTGGAGTGTAACACAAAACTATTGTATTTAACTGAGTTCAATATGGGTGAACTAATATTATATTTACTGTAGTCGACGTGCGTTTTTACGCTATTATAGTCCAGGAAAATTAGTCCCGAAAGCCACCACACCTCAAACAAATTCCAACAGAAATGAAATTTGCGTTTTGAACTATTCAAAGTCTTGGTAATCACAGAAAGAAAGTCCCCTAAAATCGCACTTGGGGAAATTATTTTTTTCTTCTTTTTTAAATGACACCTACTTTAAAAACCTAAAACATAAACATAAATGGAAATATTAAAAAATTACAAAACAACTGCTGAAATATTATTTTTATTTATATAAAATGATGCATTAGATAGTATTGTGCTATTTTCTACAATAAAACTTAACACATATGTTATGTAACCGTCATTATTATACATTTTTTCTTCTTTTGCATGTATAATTACCCCACCCACCAACTTAATGATATTTTGAGTTTATGCCAATGTGATATAATTATTTATGACTTTTACGGAAAAATTAGCACAAGGAAAATAATAAAATGATTCACTTACTCACATATTTACAATATCGTATTAAAGGCATAGGAGTTCTTTTAACATCGTGTATAGATAAATTGGAGATTATGTTTTGATCATTTTATACCTCAGTACGAATACTTAAGCAAATGAAGTAAAACGGTAGTAATAGGTACGGTAGTACTTTCCGTTTCTTTTTCTTTCTTTTTTTAAAATATATGTAAATAATTAATACCTTTATTTAAATGATATTTCTCAAACCTACCGTCAATTAGCAATGTCCCTTTAAACAAATAAGATTTAATGTCCTTAATTTCAAATATATTTTTATAAATTAAACACCATTTTTCTAATGGAATGTGTGTTTCTAAAGACTAAGTTAAATAGTTAAACATAATGTTTCGTTTCTCATAAAACAAACATACACATTATCAATATCATCGTACAAAACTCACAGTATGTCTTTTTTAAATATTATATTATATTATATATATCTGTAATATATGTATATGTACAGCGTAATTACCAGGGCAATTATTAAAAAAATCACACTCAAATTAGTTGACCACACTTGTTTGCCAATACTTACTGTAATGTCTGCTGTGGCGGCTATTTTAGCTATATGTTTAAAATTCCCAAACTCTCCGTCTTTTTGTGGTAAAACAAGGAAGTAACTATTCCCGTTAGTGGTATATATTGACGACGAATCCTGAAAAAGAGGCATATCGTAATTAATTTAAATCTAAATCTAAATTCTACAATTCACCATAACCATTATTATCACTGGTATCAGCACGTTGTCAGCTTAACTAACGTAAAATCACGAGTATACTACAAACCATATTAACTTGGAAGTTTAACTTACCTTTAGTCATCAAATTATTAAATAACTTATTGACTTGTCAGCTTAACTTACGTTAAATCACGGATGTAATATAGGACAATTTAACTTACCAGCTTAAATTACGTTTATTTATCAGAATATTAAAGAACTTATCAACCTGTCACCTTAACGTTAAATAAAGAATGTAATATAGACCATATTAACTTGGCAGCTTAACTAACGTTAAATCACGAGTATAATATAGACCATATTAACTTGGCAGCTTAATTTACGTTAAATCACGAGTGTAATATAGACCATATTAACTTGGCAGCCAAATTTACGTTAAATCACGAGTGTAATATAGACCATATTAACTTGGCAGCTTAATTTACGTTAAATCACGAGTGTAATATAGACCATATTAACTTGGCAGCTAAATTTACGTTAAATCACGAGTATAATATAGACCATACTAATCTGGCAGCTTCATTTACGTTAAATCACGAGTGTAATATAAACCATACTAATTAACTTGGCAGCTGTAAATGGAAGCTTAATTTACGTTAAATCACGAGTATAATATAGACCATACTCACTTGAGTATAATATAGACCATACTAACATGGCAGCTTAATTTACGTTAAACCACGAGTATAATATAGACCATATTAACTTGGCAGCTTAATTTACGTTAAACCACGAGTATAATATAGACCATATTAACTTGGCAGCTTTATTTACGTTAAATCACGAGTATAATATAGACCATACTAACTTGGCAGCTTTATTTAGGTTAAATCACGAGTGTAATAAAGACCATACTAACTTGGCAGCTTAATTTACGTTAGATCCCGAGTGTAATGTAGACCATATTAACTTGGCAGCTTTATTTACGTTAGATCACGAGTATAATATAGACCATACTAACTTGGAAGCTTAATTTACGTTAGATCACGAGTGTAATATAGACCAAACTGACTTGGCAGTTTAATTTACGTTAGATCACGAGTATAATATAGACCATACTAACTTGGAAGCTTAATTTACGTTAGATCACGAGTGTAATATAGACCATACTGACTTGGCAGTTTAATTTACGTTAGATCACGAGTATAATATAGACCATACTAACTTGGAAGCTTAATTTACGTTAAATCACGAGTAAAATATATAAACATGTCAACGTGTCAGTTTACTTCTATATTTATCAGAAAATGTGTTTTTAGTAGTAACTTACAATGTCTAACCAGCCTCCGTCTGCCTCTGCTCTGAAATTCTGCAATATGAAACAACAATGCGCAATGTATTATCAAAATAGTTTGAATGAAATATATGTTAAAATCCGCAAGATGCGAAATAGAAGATACGTGTAGAACTAAACGAACAAAAAGCCCGAAGAAAGGATATACACAAAACTAGTTTTTATTTCGCGTATAGAGAAATGGATCTAATACATTTACTTACACCTATACACTAAGCTGTTGTTATTTGTATATGACAATATTAAGATATCTATTTACATCGGTACACAAACTGGTCTTTGTGTCGCATATCGTCAATATTGAGATATCTACTTACGTCGGTATACAAACTGGTATTTATGTCGCATATCGACAATATTGAGATATCTACTTACGTCGGTACACAAACTGGTCTTTATGTCGCATATCGACAATATTGAGATATCTACTTACGTCGTTACACAAACTGGTCTTTATGTCACATATCGACAGTATTGAGACATTTTGAGGTCTGTTTAACCACGAGATCAACACGTGATCTTTATCCTTCCACGTTATTGTTGTAAGATAATGGTCTCTGCAACAAACAAACAGAAAACATATAAACACTGGGTTTGTAAAGTGTATAACTGATAGATGGCATAACCTGATGAAGGTTAATACAGAACGTATCAAAGTCAAACAGAAAATCTAGTATTCATAGAAAACAGCCAGCCAAAAACAGGAGGGGAGAATGCAAATAATGAACAAATAATAAATACTATGGGAAGGGGAATATGTAAAGAGTTCCCTACTGAAGGGCCTTTTCATTACGAAAACGAAAACAGGAAAGCATATGTTCGTGGTAAGTGGGAATCTTTGGTTTGTAGGAGTATAACCGGAACCGGACCTTTCACCGTTGAAAGGTGGTATGAATTAATTTACTATTCCAGTCGACAAAATATTACTATTTGAATTTGTTGATTCCAGTCGACAAAATAATAAATTAAACCATATCCCAGTTTCCCCATATCCGGTCACAAGAAAAGCGTGCATGGTTGGAATGTATGTATGGGCGTGCTTTCACTGACTGTGTACAGCTGGTGTTAAATTTGGATATATTTCACGTGCAAACTGTGTCTTGGCGCATGCTAGGTTCAGACAGGGCATCCATAAATTTATTTCTTTTGCTGTGTGTGACAGGAATCATGGATTGTGTTTCAAAGGGACAAAATAGCTATATACATGGCGTGACGGTGCCAGCGCAATGGATACTATGTGGATTAATGGGTAATAGTGGACTATGTTGGAAAAGTATACTGTATAGTAAGTGGAATTTACTTATATTATTTGCTTTAGGCGAAATTTCAGTGTGTTAGGATATATGTAATAGTATTCTTCTAGCAATTGTTTTTGTTTGAAGTGGAACGAGGGACACACTAGTAGGTAATGGTATTCGCTGCCAGGTCGTTAATGTGGAAATTAGTACATCTCCGGTCTCGGAAAGGTACTCGATTATTTGACCAGCGTAGATAAAACTCTAACTGGTTATTATATTTTAGTAAACTATAGATCTTTTTCATTTGGACTATAATTCTAATCGTGATTTCCAGTCTTGATTAAACGTATCAATTAAGGTCTGTTACTAGTTTGTTTACATGTCTCGTCTCTCTATATATGTTGTTAATTGATCCAAATATCATGGTAACCCGTCAAGTATAATAGTTCCTGATATGTTCGGAGTTATACATAATAAGGTATGACAGTTCCTGATATGCTTAATCCATTTGTTCGGAGTTATACATAATAAGGTATGACATATGTGATAGTTTTGTGTGATTGCAATGTTATTGGAAACGTTTACCATACGTGTTTTTATTGTAATTGCTATCGACTATTTGTGATTTTACGAAGAAAACCGGAATGAATACGTTTCAGTAAATCAAGTTTTTCAAAACCCCACATTTAACAAGCGTATTTCATAATTTGTAAAATGATAAAGTTTGAGTTGGAGGTCTATTGGTAAGTTAAAAATATACATTCTAGTATACTAGTAGACGCAGCGCTTTTTTTGAATTGACTTGCAATATGCTTTCTAGTATTTAGGAAGTTGGTGAGTTGAAAAAATACATTCCAAGATATTTATATGTATCTACTATTTCTACTGGGTTATCCTATCCCCAAGGGTAAAATTAAAATGTGCTGAACTGCTCGCGCCAAATATAGTTATTTTTGTTTTACTGTGATTTATTTTTAACTTCCATTGTTGGCAATGGTCTTGAAAGCCATTAAGGCACTTTTGACGATCCTCAGCGATATCGGTAAATATCAAAGTATTGTTTGTGTATAATAAGATAATAATTTTTAAGAAGTAAGATATATTTTCATCTGAGTGATCAATGGATACTTCCATATTTTCCTTGGATAACAGGTAACCTTCAGAAATAATGAGAAAAGGACAGGGGAGAGGTTCTTCCCTTGTCTTACACCTATTTCACTTAACAAGAACGATGACTGCTGTCCGTTTGATGACACATATGATTTTATATTAGAATACCGGTTTCGAACAATTATAGAAGCAAAGCAAAGCATGGGACACCACAAACACAAAAGGGATGACATAAACACGCCCGTAAAACAACAATCACGCAGGACAAAACATTTAAATGAAATGTGAAGCGTGAATCAGCACACACATAAACGAGATGATGACAGGGTTAACACTTTGTAACGGTCAGTGGCACAATATACCGCTGGGAATTTAACTCGGTTCTGAACCAACCATTAATCATTTTCTTGCAAATACGTTATAATATGATATGATAATATGTATTAAAGACATCACACCAGAATCAAAAGATCAGGGACATTTCACAGTTAGAGACGATCACAAATTTGTTAATCCTCTAGTGTGGAAAATATTTATTGAGGCCCTGACATAATTTTATATAAGACTACAATGTGCAATGTTTCTTACAATTGCTAAATGTTCATTTTACTGTTTGGAATAGAAACACTTAAATATGGCAGATTAAAAAGGTAAAATCTGCAAATTCAATTTATTTTATTATAACAAATATGTATAGACTGAAATAATACACAATAAACAACATTACAATCATGACAACATATCCTTTCTAGTCCCACAGATGTCCCATGTATGTTATTTTCTCAGGTAAAAATTATGAGCCAAGTCGTATTATCATAACAGACCGTTTTGCAAAACATCTTTTATTATCGACAATCAGGAGTTTTGACGTTTACAAAACTCCCCAGAATTACATTTTCAGTATGGACTCTTATTTAGTGGAATCTTTTAATAACACACTAAACATTTTTCACGACAAAAGGCTAGGTTCTTGTGGTGATATACTGTACATTTTAAAAACAAACTTAGCTGTGTGTCATTGGAAAGAAAACATTAGTTTGGACAACGCACGTCGATCATCCTATGGATACCGAAATCAAATTTGGTTAAGATGGGTCAGTTTTTTGTTGAAAGACTGTATTTGGAGACCATTTTAGAAGACCCAATTAATGTAAAAACGAGTATGATAATGGACCTTTGGAAACAGCCGAGCATGACACATACGAAATATTGCAGTCTCGGTTTGATTGAGACTGTTCATTAGCGGTAGTGAAATATGCTAGCTACCGCTCACGCCTCTAGCCCCGGGTTGAGCAGAACTCAATATTCATAAAATCAATAGTACACAATTTTAACCATCCTGAAGATGGCATGCATATGGTGGTGGACATGGAGTATACTGCTTCATTATTATTAAATTATCAATATTATATATGTTGTCTTAAACTTAACCAAAATCAATACTAAAATATTGAAATTAAATCATGCTGGTACTGTTACACATCAAATTTAGAAATAATTAAATCGGATTTAAATTGTTTGTCGGGGCCTCATAATATAACAGTACATACCAATCACCAATTTTGCATGAAATTCTCGTACTTCTCACAATGCATGAAAAAAACAATCATAATTATGCCCCCACTATTTCTATAGGATGGATTAGGCTGGTGTGATGTCTTTAAACATCACAATATTGCTAGCAACAAATCCAAATGGATTGAATTACATGTTATTACAACATTAGTTTTTAATATATTTTTGAACTTGAATGAATAGAAAATGACTGTGCTCGTCGTTACCATATAGACGTTTTCGTGGACTTAAAGGATGGAACGCTGGAGAATCTAAAAACAAATGTCGTCTTTCATTTCTTAAAGGTACGCTTCTAAAATAAAATAGTGCTCAATGTCCCCAACTCCATCACCGCAGGCCCCGTGTGGTTCCCGAGGGCCCCCGTTTGGTCAAAGAATAGGGCCATTGCAGATCCCTTTGGAGGGCTAGGCAGAGGGGTAGAATCCCCCCAAATTCATGTTCATTTTATCATTTTTTGTTCATGTTCATTAAAGGTCTTCATCATGATCCCTGCATTGTTTCAGGTGCGATCTCGCTCACATCAAAAGAGCAGTGGCAGAAAAACAATAAACGTGGCTCCAGCGTAAATGGAGTTTCTACGATAGAATTTGCAGCAACTCTGCAGTTCAGAGTGAGAAGGTTCTAGGCCCATTTCTCATATTTTTTCTCGATGTACATGGAGGATGAGCCTGGCATGCTCATGCCTGTTAGGCGCCATATAACCTTTCATGTGTTGGTGCGCCTTAAAACCCAATTCAATTCCATCACCGCAGACGCAAATGACATTATCGCTAATCAAATTATTAAAGTTTAAATTGGTACAATTGTTTCTCAAGCGCGCAGGTATCTCTCACCCAGTATGTAGTATTTGGGTACTATCGGTGGTTTGAAAGAATTCTTAAGTCTGGTTTTAGAAGACGAGAGAGAAGGTTATTCGCGAATGATAATATCATTAATCGTCCCAATAAAACGGGACAATGTACATTAAAGGAGTCCATTTAAGACCACTTAAGCAAAACAACAGTCACGAATATACACTACTCAATTTTTATAATCGGTCACCCATGCTTTTTGAAAATAACACGAATAATGAAAACTGAAAATCACCGAAACACATACCAATATTTTATTAAGTTTATCAACAATATTTTAGTCCAGTCAATGCAGGTTAAGTTGTATAAATCGCTAGCGATATTTGCTAAACGACGCCAGTTATAATTTCAAATGAAAATATGATTTCTTAAAAATATATATAATTCTTTGAAAAATGACCGATTATAAAAGTTGAGTAGTGTATAGAGTATGCTTTAAAGATTCTCTAAACAGACAAATAACGTGTAAACGTGTGCAGACCTTCCTCACTTACAAGCCGAGCTCTCTGTGGGATTCAAACCCACAGCGGTGAGAGGCGAGAAGGGTTCAGAAGCAGCGTGTTTATCACCTCGACCTATGGGATAACAGTGCTAATCGTAGTATGGGATAACAGTGCTAATCGTAGCATAGTTGTTGGAAATGAAGACGAGCGGAATCCAATTTATGCGTTAGAATTATTGGTGTTCGATGAATATCTTTATTGTTTTTAACGCTTAACTGAGTAGCATTAACAATTAATGGATACTAACATCTGCTCCAGCACTGTTGCTGGTTTGAGCATATTGGTCAGCCAAGTGATCACGTGATTGTTTCTCAGCCAATAACATTAGCGTAATTGTTAGTGATATATTATAATAATAACAATTAATGGATACTTACATCTTCTCCATCACGGTTGGAGGTTTGAGAACAGAGGTCAGGTTGGTATCTAAGTGAAAGATCTTTAGTGTCACAACTGGGTTTGGTGTCCCAGGCTGCAAGGAAAGATAAACGTTATCAGTAAAACATTAAACGGTGTCAAAGGCCGCAACGAAACTATGCATTTAGTTTGCCAATGACTAAGTTTTATAGTTATGCATACTTCAAACGTCCGATTTTACATTTTAATTGACATTCAATGCATTAGGTAAGGCGTCCGCTAGAACTATACAAATACGAGTTATAATGGTGTCTTTAACAATTCCGGTAAAGGTAACAACCTCCATTAAAAGTAACAATTTCAAGGTTAAAAGTAACACCGTCAAATGTAACAACTTCCGGTTAAGGTAAAAATAAATCGTCTCCTTCTTTAACAACATTACCGTTCTTGTTTCACTTATTAAAAACGCGAAAAACTCGGGTAAATTTTAGCTTTAACGTTAGAGTTGTTACATTTAACTTTTAGAGTTGTTACATTTAACTTTTAGAGTTGTTACATTTAACTTTTAGGCGGAACTGTTACATTTAACGCTGCTAAAATTATACAAATATACACCATTGCACACTATTATCCATCTATGGCGCTCGTTAGAATTTTACAATTATTGCATTATATATGTACGGACTTCTAACATGATGCAATGGTATAATACGTGTATTACTAGAGAAACAAGTTCTGGAAACCGGGCAACTTGCATCACCTCTTGTGGGTACGCCATTTCTTTAAGATCTTGCTAGAGGCTAAAACCTCTAGCAAGACCCTCTAGATTTGAGATGATACAAGCTTCCAGAAGCAGTACTACTATTACACTTTTATTACCTTAGAAGTTAATGATGACCGCTAGAATTATTAGACTATAATTATACAAATATACACCATGGCATTATGTTAAAAAAACACGATGTTCACAATAGATTTATATATATATACCTTTGGATATGGTAGCCTCTTATTTTCAATATAATTTTCTTTCAATGGGCCGTATATTGACATGTCATATCTGTGCACGCCACTGTCGTTAAAACTGGCATATATAACACGTAGGCCGTCTGCTGACCACCACAAAGCGCTCTGTGACTGCAATATTTCTTCTGTAATATGGAGAAAACAGTCACAGACATTATATACCAGTTTGTGCTTTTTTGCATTATAATACATATTTGTATTGCATCGATAATGAAATATATTTTACACTTTTTTTTATTTTAGTCTTCTACTGTAACCTACAAAAGTAGTTTCGTCAAATCAAATTATTCATGAATAAGTATAATATATAAGCCATTCAGAAACTCCGTTACATTTTTAATCGACCAATGAGCTTCATAAATATTATAATTAGTACAATACATAAACCAATTAGAAACTCCGTTACATATTTAATCGACGACGCATACCTTCATACAACCAATCGGGAACCCCGTTGTATATTTCTTCCATGGCACCATCGTGGGTTAATTGTTGGTAAACAGGTTTTTCTACATCTTTTATGTAATAAATGTTGTTTTTTTGGACAGTTATCTGAAACACATTAATCAATATTAAATTAAGTTACAGATGACTGAACAAATTCAAATAATAATACTAGATAATAGAGCAATTTTGTTAAATACAATGTGGAAAAGTAACATTTACAGTTAAAAAAAGCTTTCGGCTTTACGCCTTCTTCAGGAGTACAAAGACATGTAACATCTACAAGAAAATCATCTAAAAAACGATTGCAATGAAAACAAATGTAAAAATGTACAAATGATCATGTATTGGTTAACTTTTTTATATAAAAAAAGGTCCATTTTTTATATAAAAAAAGGTCCTATTTACAGGACAGTGTTGTGAGGACTCCACCCCCCCACCCCACCCCCATCTTACATACATAACAACTATTATTTATTAAACACATTCTCTTTAAGGGTAGAATACCCCTGGAAGTCATACACTGGTATGGTTTGTATATTCTATGGCACTGATTGTTGCGTTCTTACCATTGAACCGAAAATATAAAAACAAATATCCCGGAATAATAAGGGGCATATCATTTTTTATAAACAATCTTTCTGAAACCCTATTTTGAAATAGGTTTTTATTATGTCTAATGGGGTTAAGGAGTAAAACAACAACAACAACAGCAGCAGCAGAAGCAACAACAACAACAACAACAACAACAACATAAACACTATTTCACAGCAACACCATGACTGGTATTATACAATGAGACATTCTGGTAAGGGTAGATAATGGGGACAGGGTTTGTTAGTCAAATAAAAGAAGAAACAACTGTGATATGGTTGATAAGAACAGAAAAACTTATTTTTTCTCCAGAAGATGTACTTATTAATATATGTATATGAGTATCAGCAGAAAAAATAGATGACCAACAATACACGTATACTGTTGTGCTATATTTGTTTAATATCTGACCTAATTGCCGACAACAATAATAGTAAACCGGTGATTTGCACGTGTGTCATGTGCAAGTGGATCCACGAGGAACTAGCTAATTTTATGAGTGGTGTACTGTTCAGGAATTTGCGATCAGTGTTGCATGCACGAGATCAGTGTGATTCTCGTTTTGGATGATAGTTGTTTTATGGCCACGTGCACAAGTCTGGTGGTGCCATTGTTTGAATTTGTACTTGCTGCGTGATGTTGCTTGTTGTGTATTTTATGAGGAATATTTGGTCATGTTTTGCATACGGATCACCCACTCACTGATAATGCGGGTGTACTGAAAATGTTAGTATATAAACTGAATCTTTTTGACATTTTGAGCATTTTTTTTTATTGAAAGTTAGCAAATATTGAGATTTGTTTGAGAGGGACACACGGCAATCTTGGAATTGTTATCAAGAATTATGATTCAATAAACGGCAGTTATAAGTACCACTGTTACATTTTATTTCATCTCTTAAACATGGAATGTACTCTTTTGACAAAAAATCATTTGAAAACTCATCATTATATTTTTAACAGATTCATGAAATAAAATTGATAACCGAAGCACTGTAGATATACTAAAAATGTCCTGATAACATAGTACATTCAGTCATCGCTTTGACTGTAGATATACTAAACATGTCCTGATAACATAGTACATTCAGTCATCGCTTTGACTGTAGATATACTAAAACTGATAACATAGTACATTCAGTCATCGCTTTGACTGTAGATATACTAAAAATGTCCTGATAACATAGTACATTCAGTCATCGCTTTGACTGTAGATATACTAAACATGTCCTGATAACATAGTACATTCAGTCATCGCTTTGACTGTAGATATACTAAAACTGATAACATAGTACATTCAGTCATCGCTTTGACTGTAGATATACTAAAACTGATAACATAGTACATTCAGTCATCGCTTTGCAAATCGTGTAAAATATGACGGGGTAGCTATAGGTGTCGTCTAGTGTATAATGCACCAAAAGGACACAAAGTAAACTTCAAAGTCAATTACTTTTATATGACGGAAAGGGAGATTTAAAAAAAAAATCAACCCCAGTTTTTTTCTTTAATTAATTTCAAAAGTATTGACATACTTTTAACCAGGAAAGTATTTAAACAAAAGGCCCATGAGGGCCTGTATTGCTGTACTCGTTCCTGAATGTGTGGTTTCCATAAGCCTTTTTTTAAATGATTTTTATCTTCTTTTTTTTTTTTTTCAGCTTCGGAAAATAGAAGCCCATTTATTCTCCCCGTCTAGTGGTGAGCAGAGGGTCGGGGAGGACCATCCGTCTGTACACCTTAGAGCAATTCAATGTTATGTATACAATGTATACAAAACAAAGCTTCTATGCTTCTCGAATTGGCGTGTGTTATGTTATTTTGTACACCATTACGTGTCATTATCATCATCATTTATCTTTTACGCGTTATTATGTTATGTATTACGAGTCATTATGTTATCTATTACACGTCGTTATGTTATTGACACATCGAGTACGCGTACATTTTTATCGCCACCTCCATTATGCGCCGTGCTATCACAGCGATGACGCGTTATTATTTTACTGACACATTCATTACGCTTCAGTTTGTTATCGACACGTCAATTACGCGTACTATTTATCGTCATTTTATTGAGCATTGCGCATCGATTATGTGTACACATCACACTGATCAGGATTTTTAAAATTTATATTTATATAATTTAAATTTATTGATATAATTTGAATTTACGTCACTCGTTTTACTTTGACTACGTTGCTGCTGTTTTAAAGGGAAACATGGCAATCTTTATTTTTATTTTAAAAACTCGCGGCGTCCCATTAGTTTTTTTTTCTACATAACTTGTTGAATCATTAATATTATTTATAAGCAATATGTTTTTGTATATCACTAACTCTATTTAAGTATGTGCAAGTAGATTTCAAATCAAACTGATACATGATAAATAAATCGAGATGCTAATTTTTATTCATGATAAAACTTCAAGATTGCCATGTGGCCATTTAAAGTCAACATTAATATTGGATTGGTATTGCAAAGTGCTTCTTTGAATTTTATTGAATTTGCTTCTGATTCGGACAACATTTACAATTCAATAAACTGCAGCTAAAAGTTATTACGCTGCACACTATTTAAAGTCCCTATCCGCCAATAACAGCCAACTTTTACAATACATGTACACCGTTTCTAAACCAGCTGACGACGAGTTATATTATATAACTCACACATTTTGCGAATCCAAACTCTATAGACAAACTATTATTGTTATTACGTAATGCCTATTTAGTGTTTAAAATGCTCCAACATACCAATAAATAGTCGTGGTCTAGTGGATCAGCGTACATCCTTTAAAACTTACAAATAGCCTACAAGGCTGTGGTTCAAATCCCGTTCCGGGCAAGTATTTTTTTTATCACATATATTCTGAAGCCGTATATTTATCGATGTTACCTTTACAGATTTCTGCTTATATACCGACTTTTGGGGTGTTCATCGATTTGAAACTACTTCACACGTGCCTCATTCATATTCATGATTTATTACCAGTTAAAATATGGACTGTGTAGCTTTCAGGATTTAAGTCAATATTTCGATCTTCCTATGATCTTTAAATTGTCCTAATGTTTTTCATAACCCGTTGAAAGATCGAAACATCGAATTCAATCCTTATATTTACATTTCATTTGACTAAAATCAGAGTATTTATGTTGCACTGTGCAGTTGCAATGCTACTATTGATTTTATTGATTGATTTTAGTTAAAACATGCATCGTAAAACAACTGAGAGAACAGCCTGTAACAGCCGGCAAGCAGATAGCAGTGTTATAGGTTTATAAGCGCGTTACTACTGTCTCACCGCAGATCTAGCTTTTATGGCGATATCGGTAGAGCGTCCGCTTCACATGCATGGGGTCCCGAGTTCAAACCCGTTGAGTGCCTAAATGTTTATGTGTAGTTTTTCCGGCCCGATTACAATATGATGCTTTTGGACAAAACGCGCTGTCGCCACGATAAGACACGCCCACTTTTCATCGAGCATTGAATCGAAACATTCATCAATAGTCATTGAAAGCATCAAACGTGAAAATTCGACCAATCCTGTCATTCTTCGGGCTTTTTGTTCTTCAGGATGTGTGTATATCGACGCATCGGTATGTTCAAAATCTTGACATTTTGTTATCCGGAAGGCAACGACACAGAAAATAGTGCACTGTTGCTTAGCTGTTGCCATATAAACAATATAGCCGTTTTATCACTGCTTTCATGCAAATATATTATACAGATATATGGAGCAATCGGCTAAATGACGTTGCAAAACTTTGATAATAACTTTGATTATGAATTCAAATTCGTTTCTGCGGAAATCTAAGGAGCTTCATGCTATGATGACGTAACATTCGAGTTATGCTTCGAAGAAGTGAACGAGATGTAGCGTGTGTGATAGCATGTGCAAAATAAATAAAATATAACATCATACATGAACACACTATTTTTATAAATGATTTTTATTTACCAGACTGTGTCCTACAGGCGACCACGTGACATACTGAAATGAATCCTCTTGGAAAGTGCCATCTCTAAGGGGACCCGTCAAATCTACATGTATTCTAGAATAATAGAGACAACACGGGATTAGTAGCATCATTTATATATTGTTTTCGGATAATAAAAGTAGATGCACAATTAGTTTCCACATGTAAAAAATAAACGAACTTTTAAATACATGTATAATGCCATTCTTCTGAAAGGTCAACCTACAGTTACATTTATAATGCCATCCTTCTGAAAGGTCAACATACAGATACATTTATAATGCCTTTCTGGCGAAATGTCAACCTACAGATACATTTATAATGCCATTCTGGTGAAAGGCCAACCTACATATACATTTATAATGCCATTCTTGTGAACGGTCAACATACATACACATTTATAATGCCATTCGTGTGAAAGGACAACCTACGTATACATTTATAATGCCATTCGGGTGAAAGGTAAACCTACAGATACATTTATAATGCCATTCGGGTGAAAGGTCAACCTACAGTCACATTTATAATGCCATTCTGGTGAAAGGTCAACCTACAGATACATTTATAATGCCATTCTGGTGAAAGGTCAACCTAAAGTCACATTTATAATGCCATTCTGGGGAAAGGTCAACCTACAAATACATTTATAATGCCATTCTGGTGAAAGGTCAACCTATATATACATATATAATGCCATTCGGGTGATAGAACAACCTACAGATACATGTATAATGCCATTCTTGGTGAAGTTCAACCTACAGATACATTTATAATGCCATACTTGAGGAAGGTCAACCTACAGATACATTTATAATGCCATTCTGGTGAAAGGCCAAACTAGAGATACATTTATAATGCCATTCTTGTGAAAGGTTAACCTACTGATACATTTATAATGCCATTCTGGTAAAAGGTCAACATACAGATACATTTATAATGTCATTCTTGTGAAAGGTCAACCTACATATGCATTTATAATGCCATTCTTGAGAAAGGTTAACCTACAGATACATTTATAATGCGATACTTGAGGAAGGTCTACCTACAGATACAGTTATAATGCCATTCTTGTAAAAGGTCAACCTACAGATACCTTTATAATGCCATACTTGAGGAAGGTCAACCTACAGATACATTTATAATGCCATTCTTGTGAAAGGACAACCTACAGATACATTTATAATGCCATTCTTGTAAAAGGTCAACCTACAGATACCTTTATAATGCCATACTTGAGGAAGGTCAACCTACAGATACATTTATAATGCCATTCTTGTGAAAGGACAACCTACAGATACATTTATAATGCCATTCGGGTGAAATAACAACATACAGATACATGTATTATGCCATTCTTGTTGAAGGTCAACCTACAGATACATTTATAATGCCATACTTGTGAAAGAACAACCTACAGATACATTAATAATGCCATTCCGGTGAAAGTCCAACCTACAGATACATTTATAATGCCATTCTTGTGAAAGATTAACCTACTGATACATTTATAATGCCATTCTTGTGAAAGATTTACCTACTGATACATTTATAATGCCATTCTTGTGAAAGGACAACCTACAGATACATTTATAATGCCATTCTGGTGAAAGGCCAACTTACAGATACATTTATAACGCCATTCTTGTGAAAGGACAACCTACAGATACATGTATAATGCCATTCTTGTAGAAGGTCAACCTACAGATACATTTATAATGCCAAACTTGAGGAAGGTCAACCTACAGATATATTTACATTTATAATGCCATTCTTGTGAAAGGACAACCTACAGATACATTTATAATGCCATTCTGGTGAAAGGCCGACCTACAGATACATTTATAATGCCATTCTTGTGAAAGGTCAACCTACATATACATTCACCATGCCATACTTGAGGAAGGTCTACCTATATATACGTTTATAATGCCATACTTGAGGAAGGTCAACCTACAGATACATTTATAATGCCATTCTTGTTAAAGGACTACCTACAGATACATTTATAATGCCATTCTGGCGAAAGGTCAACCTACAGATACATTTATAATGCCATTCTTGTGAAAGGTCAACCTACAGATACATTTATAATGCCATTCTGGTGAAAGGTCAACCTACAGATACACTTATAATGCCATTCTTGTGAAAGGTCAACCTACCGATACATTTATAATGCCATTCTTATGAAAGGTCAACCTATAGATACATTTATAATGTCATTCTTGTGAAAGGTTAGCCTACTGATAGATTTATAATGCCATTCTGGTGAAAGGTCAACCTACAGATACATTTATAATGCCATTCTTGTGAAAGGTCAACCTACATATACATTTATAATGCCATTCTGGTAAAAGGTCAACCTACAGATACATATATAATGCCATTCGGGTGAAAGAACAACCAACAGATATATGTATAATGCCATTCTTGTGGAAGGTCAACCTACATATACATTGAAAATGCCATTCTGGTGAAAGGACAACCTACAGATACATTTATAATGCCATTCATGTGAAAGGTTAACCTACAGATACATTTATAATGCCATTCTTGTGAAAGGACAACCTACAGATACATTTATAATGCCATTCTGGTGAAAGGCCAACCTACATATACATTTATAATGCCATTCTTGTGGAAGGTCAACATACAGATACATTTATAATGCCATTCTTGTGAAAGGACAACCTACAGATACATTTATAATGCCATTCGGTGGAAGAACAACCTACAGATACATGTATAATGCCATTCTTGTGGAAGGTCAACCTACAGGTACATTTATGATGCCATACTTGAGGAAGGTCAACCTACAGATACATTTATAATGCCATTCTTGTGAAAGGACACCCTACAGATACATTTATAATGCCATTCTGGTGAAAGGCCAACCTAGATATACATTTATAATGCCATTCTTGTGGAAGGTCAACCTACAGATACATTTATAATGCCATTCTTGTGAAAGGACAACCTACAGATACATTTATAATGCCATTCGGGTGGAAGTACAACCCACAGATACATTTATAATGCCATACTTTAGGAAGGTCAACCTACTGATACATTTATAATGCCATTCTTGTGAAAGGACACCCTACAGGTTCATTTATAATGCCATTCTGGTGAA
Organism: Cyrtodaria siliqua; assembly: GCA_037043455.1. Lineage (NCBI taxonomy): Eukaryota > Metazoa > Mollusca > Bivalvia > Adapedonta > Hiatellidae > Cyrtodaria > Cyrtodaria siliqua. The sequence goes on along the minus strand of JAWPHD010010478.1, from coordinate 16,989 downwards.
AGGCCAACCTACAGATACATTTATAATGCCATTCTCGTGAAAGGTCAACCTACATATACATTTATAATGCCAAACTTTAGGAAGGTCAACCTACAGATACATTTATAATGCCATTCTTGTGAAAGGACAACCTACATATGCATTTAGAATGCCATTCTTGTGAAAGGTTAACCTACTGATATATTTATAATGCCATTCTGGTATAAGGTCAACCTACAGATACATTTATAATGCCATTCGGGTGAAAGAACAACCTACAGATACATTTATAATGCCATACTTGAGGAAGGTCAACCTACAGATACATTTATAATGCCATTCTTGTGAAAGGTCAACGTACAAATTATCGAATGTAACCGTGTCTAACATGCTAGGTATTGGAATACTGCCGAGCGTCTGACCTCGCATGAATTATAACCACATAATAGACCGGTAGTTTAAGTTGAAAGAAGTACGTGTCTAACCAAATCAGTTCAGACCCTAAATTATGCCTGTTCATTCGATCCAGTGTATATGCATTTACATTCGATGAAGTACCATTTGTAAGCTATTTTATTAGTTGGACAATCATGCCTCTTGTTATATGTCAACACATCAAAGGCCTACCTATACTGTACATGCTATACATGAACAAACATCAAAGGCCTACCTATACTGTACATGCTATACATGAACAAAGGCTCGCTCATGTACCATGCTTGAGTGTGTGTTTTTTTCCTAGTATCTTTGTTGACATATATTTCCGCGACGTACACGTACATTCCCGTGATGAATAATCACCGAATGCGGCCTGCGGCCTGCGGACGCTTTCGGCATAATCGCCTCGCCATTTTTCCGAAAGCAAGAACTACTACCTTTTACAGAAATGGGATAGTTTCGATTGTTTTCGATCATATTTATTATGATTTAACGAATTACATAATTATTTATTATTAAAAAATGATATTTCTCTTTTAAGGAGATAGAGAATGCGTTTCATCCTTAAGACCAAATGAGAGACAGGATACAACAGTTATCACGCAGTCAATACCCGGCTTTTAATGTGCTAATATAGCTTTTATCTGAAGATGTTTACATGGACGCTTTATGTGACTGCAACTTCAATAATGTTATCAATATTAATATACACGTGAATGAAACAATATAATTATAATTACAGTATTTTGTACACATTTAAGATATACACTATTTCTACCGGGGTTGTATTGTGCCTTGTCAACACTGGTGGGTAGGACATGAAAAGGCCGTTGGCCCACTGTTTCGATGTTTTTTAAGTCCCGAACTAATAATGTTAAATATACAAACATTCCATTTAGTTAGGCATACAGTTAATTTAAACTAGTTATTGATTTGTTTTGTTTTATAGGATAAATATGGCATTAGTCTTAAAATCAAATAACCACTTACTTTGTTTCTGTATCATAAATTTTATATCTTGCTATTTTAGAATGTCTGTATTGCTGCAATGAAAACAGAGATCATTATAAGATAACTATTATAATGAGTCATTATCCAGATCCATTACAACACGATAACACTATACAAACACGGGAGCCAGCCATAGAAATATACCATTGAAAGATTTCAATTCGTCATTTTCCTGTGGCTGGTTTAACTAACAACTAACCCACTAACACGGGACCGTATACATAGTTGGACCCAATAACAGTGGAGCCCACTAAAACGGAAATCGTAGAAATAGTTTAACCCTCTAACACCGCAGCCGTATAAATAGTTGTAACCATTGGCACGGGATCTGTTATGGAACTATTTATTTAAAGAGGATAACACATCTAGTTTGCATACTTTGTTTTGATTCTCGACAGTTTAAAAATAAATATACGTTGCATGATGGGCAATCTCATTAAAATCAAACTCTTTATCATGCTACGACACTCTACACTACAAGAATCTGACAACGCTCCATTGCAGGTTACGTCAGATTGACCTTACGATTAGCCAATCAGATTTCAGCCTACAAAATTGCTTAACTGCGCATGTCGCGTTTCAGTAAAATGCCGTGGAGCAGTCTACGCTCACTATTGAAAGAGAAAATGTCCGCAACTTTTAGCTTATAAAACATAATAAATGTTGACAAACATAATACACCAGCCATTATTGAATATTTACTGGAAAAAAAATAAAATAAAATATTGTTTGAAGGAATTTAATAGCGGTACACAAATTGTTACCGATTCCTGGGTTTGAACCCACACTAAAATGACACTCGAGGGTCAACAGTCGAATTGAATTGAATTGAATGTTGTTTAACGGCTCATCAACACAGTACAGGTTATTTAGAGCCGCCCCAGAGAGAGGGGAAGGATACATAGGAATCCGGGAACCTGTCCTACTCTTATTATCGAATAGATTCCTATGGTTCTTTAACGTGCTCGGTTGATAGACCGATACACGGGACCGCCCGGTTTACGTCCCCATCCGACGGACGAGTCAACAGTCGAGAGCGCTATCAACTGAGGTAAGCGGGCCAGATGTACTATGGCTTACTATTTAGAGTACAATTGTAATAATTTGGTTGGAATATATATTTTCAAAACACACATGGCAGCGCCCATAATTTTCTTCGTATTTTGATATAAAACATTCCATTTAGTGCATTTCTTTGAATTTATCGTGCAATCCACAGCAAAAACACACGAACACTTTATCTTTATTCGGATATTGATCTATGTGTTTTATGTGGATTTTCTTTTGTTCAGTTCACTCGAACGTCATCTGAACTGCATATGAAACGCGCGATTTTATTGTTTGAATTTAGTTGATCCTCTCAAGAATATTGATGAAAGGTCGATCTGACGTGACCTACAAGGGAGTGTGGTCAGATCCAACAGCGGAGAGTATCAAAGCGTAATCAGGATATGATTTTAATGAGATGAATGACCTTTACCCTGCGTTAAGACACGTGACCCTGTTGACAATTATTTATATGTGCATGGGATACATATCTATTATAACTGGTTCATTAGATCGATCGGGTTCGGCTGTCTTCTTACTGCAATAAACTCTCAGAACCATTCACAATCAATGGGATGTGCACGCCATTTAGCATCTTAAATATTTATTTCAAGTCATAAAGTATCAAAATATAAGTCTAAATACAGTATATAAATACAAGTTATTAAGTATCAAAATACAAGTAATTAAGTATCAAAATACAAGTAATTAAGTATCAAGAGTCATACAGTATCACAATAATGCGTTCCCTATTGTAGAAGAACATATCATTATATAATAATGGGAACTCTCCTTCAGACAATGGGTGTCCATTCAATGCGTGAATTTCTACTAGAGGAGATCTAGAAGAGTGCAGATACATGATATCTGGAAGTGTGCAGATACGGGATATCTGGAAGAGTGCAGATACATGAGATCTGGAAGGGTGCAGATACATGAGATCTGGAAGAATGCAGATACAGGAGATCTGGAAGAGTGAAGATAAGGATATCTGGAAGAGTTCAGATACATGAGATCTGGAAGAGTGTAGAAACATGAGATCTGGAAGAGTGCAGATATATGAGATCTGGAAGAGTGCAGATACAGGAGATCCGGAAGAGTGCAGATACAGGAGATCCGGAAGAGTGAAGATACAAGCAAAAATCATAATGCGCTTCAGTAACATACGAAACGCACATGCATTGATTGGAGCCGCATCTAGCACTGTTTTGTCTGGAGCACTTTACAACAATAATTCGATTGGCATCTATAAGTCTATCACATCACCTCCCTACCTCTAACATATAGTAGATGTCTAGAATATCGCAGGTTATTTACTCATATGCGTTATTAAAGGGAATATAATGTCGAATGATTTCATTCTACAATCCCGCGAGTGTCATTATTGGGTAATTGCTTAAATCAGCAAATCCATAAAACTAACTGAAGTTGGCAAGAACCAACGTATTGACGATGGTCTGAACTACGATACAATCTCAGCATTTACACGTGAAAAAAAACAATAAGCCATTTTATACTTACCCGACTTTTGTAAAGTTTAATTGATTTATAACAAATAATTGTCTTTGAATTGACGGCACTTACATCATGTATATCATAAGGCAGAATTACATATTTCCCATCTGCTGATATTCTGTACTGCCCCGTATCTAGCTCCCTCTGAAAAAGAAAGAAGATATGTTGTACTGTCCTATATCTTCCCGTATCCAGATCAGATATGTTGTACTGTCCTATATCTTCCCGTATTCAGATCAGATATGTTGTACTGTCCTATATCTTCCCGTATTCAGATCAGAAATGTTGTACTGTCCGATATATTATCGTATCCAGATCCCGATATTTTGTACTGTCCTATATCTTCCCGTATCCAGATCCCGATGAAAATAAACATGAAATGTTGTACTTCCCAGTTTCTAGTTCCAACAACAGGTCCATGCCAACTAAATTGTTGTTTAATGGCGCATCAACACATTGTACAGATTATGATTACGAGCACTTACTCGCCCCACACATCCCCCCTTCCCCCACAACCACGTTTACCATCAGATTGTGGACAGCAACCTCTGATGGAGAATGACGTTTCCCATCAGATAGTGGACAGCAACCTCTGAGGGAGAATGACGTTTACCATCAGATTGTGGACAGCAACCTCTGAGGGAGAATGACGTTTACCATCAGATTGTGGACAGCAACCTCTGAGGGAGAATGACGTTTACCATCAGATTGTGGACAGCAACCTCTGATGGAGAATGACGTTTACCATCAGATTGTGGACAGCAACCTCTGAGGGAGAATGACGTTTCCCATCAGATAGTGGACAGCAACCTCTGATGGAGAATGACGTTTACCATCAGATTGTGGACAGCAACCTCTGAGGGAGAATGACGTTTACCATCAGATTGTGGACAGCAACCTCTGAGGGAGAATGACGTTTCCCATCAGATTGTGGACAGCAACCTCTGATGGAGAATGACGTTTCCCATCAGATAGTGGACAGCAACCTCTGAGGGAGAATGACGTTTCCCATCAGATAGTGGACAGCAACCTCTGATGGAGAATGACGTTTACCATCAGATTGTGGACAGCAACCTCTGAGGGAGAATGACGTTTACCATCAGATTGTGGACAGCAACCTCTGATGGAGAATGACGTTTCCCATCAGATAGTGGACAGCAACCTCTGAGGGAGAATGACGTTTACCATCAGATTGTGGACAGCAACCTCTGAGGGAGAATGACGTTTACCATCAGATTATGGACAGCAACCTCTGAGGGAGAATGACGTTTACCATCAGATTGTGGACAGCAACCTCTGATGGAGAATGACGTTTCCCATCAGATAGTGGACAGCAACCTCTGTGGGAGAATGACGTTTACCATCAGATTGTGGACAGCAACCTCTGATGGAGAATGACGTTTCCCATCAGATAGTGGACAGCAACCTCTGATGGAGAATGACGTTTACCATCAGATTGTGGACAGCAACCTCTGATGGAGAATAACGTTTACCATCAGATTGTGGACAGCAACCTCTGAGGGAGAATGACGTTTCCCATCAGATAGTGGACAGCAACCTCTGATGGAGAATGACGTTTACCATCAGATTGTGGACAGCAACCTCTGATGGAGAATGACGTTTACCATCAGATTGTGGACAGCAACCTCTGAGGGAGAATGACGTTTCCCATCAGATAGTGGACAGCAACCTCTGATGGAGAATGACGTTTACCATCAGATTGTGGACAGCAACCTCTGAGGGAGAATGACGTTTACCATGAGATTGTGGACAGCAACCTCTGAGGGAGAATGACGTTTACCATCAGATTGTGGACAGCAACCTCTGATGGAGAATGACGTTTCCCATCAGATAGTGGACAGCAACCTCTGATGGAGAATGACGTTTACCATCAGATTGTGGACAGCAACCTCTGATGGAGAATGACGTTTCCCATCAGATAGTGGACAGCAACCTCTGAGGGAGAATGACGTTTACCATCCGATTGTGGACAGCAACCTCTGAGGGAGAATGACGTTTTACCATCAGATTGTGGACAGCAACCTCTGATGGAGAATGACGTTTCCCATCAGATAGTGGACAGCAACCTCTGATGGAGAATGACGTTTACCATCAGATTGTGGACAGCAACCTCTGAGGGAGAATGACGTTTACCATCAGATAGTGGACAGCAACCTCTGAGGGAGAATGACGTTTACCATCAGATTGTGGACAGCAACCTCTGATGGAGAATGACGTTTCCCATCAGATAGTGGACAGCAACCTCTGATGGAGAATGACGTTTACCATCAGATTGTGGACAGCAACCTCTGAGTGAGAATGATGTTTACCATCAGATTGTGGACAGCAATCTCTGATGGAGAATGACGTTTACCATCAGATAGTGGACAGCAACCTCTGATGGAGAATGACGTTTACCATCAGATAGTGGACAGCAACCTCTGATGGAGAATGACGTTTACCATCAGATAGTGGACAGCAACCTCTGATGGAGAATGACGTTTACCATCAGATTGTGGACAGCAACCTCTGATGGAGAATGACGTTTACCATCCGATTGTGGACAGCAACCTCTGATGGAGAATGACGTTTACCATCAGATAGTGGACAGCAACCTCTGAGGGAGAATGACGTTTACCATCCGATTGTGGACAGCAACCTCTGAGGGAGAATGACGTTTTATCATCAGATAGTGGACAGCAACCTCTGATGGAGAATGACGTTTACCATCAGATTGTGGACAGCAACCTCTGAGGGAGAATGACGTTTACCATCAGATAGTGGACAGCAACCTCTGAGGGAGAATGACGTTTACCATCAGATTGTGGACAGCAACCTCTGATGGAGAATGACGTTTCCCATCAGATAGTGGACAGCAACCTCTGATGGAGAATGACGTTTACCATCAGATAGTGGACAGCAACCTCTGATGGAGAATGACGTTTACCATCAGATTGTGGACAGCAACCTCTGAGGGAGAATGACGTTTACCATCAGATTGTGGACAGCAACCTCTGAGGGAGAATGACGTTTACCATCAGATTGTGGACAGCAACCTCTGAAGGAGAATGACGTTTACCATCAGATTGTGGACAGCAACCTCTGATGGAGAATGACGTTTACCATCAGAGATGGCTCCGCCAGGGAGCGAACCCACACGGAGCAAAGGTCTCTAGCTCTAAAGCCAACTCCTTATTCACTGTGCTACCGACGCCGGTCACTTTCACTTAATAATTGGTATAGATTCCTATGGTTCTTTAACGTGTAACTGCCATGGTAGCAGAGCCATGTCTGACTGGAAATCACAGTATTCATCTCATCTCTCTCTGAGGTTGCTGCACCAGTATAACATAGCAAGATGTGGTTTCTTTTCTTTTCACCAAATACGAATGGTTGCGATTGGTCAACAAAACTGCACGCATTTTATGTGTAAACATATATATGTCATGAGGATTAATATTATACGCATGTATAACTCGGTTCATATGAAGTTAATTACATGACGTTTGTACAATACTCACAAATGTGGACTTATCTACCATAATGTTAGTGGAATTGTCAGCCAGAACAGTTATACCGTACTTACACATGTGGAATTATCCCAGCAGTCATACAGTACTTATACATTTGTAATTATCTGAGCAGTCATACTGTACTTACACATGTGTAATTATCTGAGAAGTCATACTGTACTTACACATGGGAACTTATGTGAGCAGTCATACTGTACTTACACATGTGTAATTATCTGAGCAGTCATACTGTACTTACACGTGTGTTATTGTCCGAGAAGTCATACAGTACTTACAAATGTGTAATTATCCGAGCAGTCATACTGTACTTACACATGTGTAATTGTCTGAGCAGTCATACTGTACTTACACATGTGTAATTGTCTGAGCAGTCATACTGTACTTACACATGTGTTATTGTCTGAGCAGTCATACAGTACTTACAAATATGTAATTAACCCAGCAGTCATACAGTACTTACAAATGTGGAATTATCCCAGCAGTCATACTGTACTTACACATGTGTAATTATCTGAGTAGCCATACTGTACTTACACATGTGTAATTATCCCAGCAGTCATACTGTACTTACAAATGTGGAATTATCCTTGATAATATTTGCAGAATTATCCGAGCAGTCATACTGTATTTATATATGTGGAATTATCCGACCAGTCATACTGTACTTAGAAATGTAGAATTATCCATGATAATATGTATGGAATTATCCGATCAGCTGTACTGTACTTACACATGTGGAATTATCCGAGCAGCATGCTTTCTTTTTGAAGTTTAATAAAGACCAGGAATTGTTATTTCGGACAGAATGGCGGATCTTGTGATTTTTCTGTTTGCATCTTTAATGTCTACATTGCTTTCAAATGAAATACTCCCATTATACTGATTAAATTATTTTATGTAAATATCCTTCCAATCACCGTGATTATCCGGATCAGCAAGTATTTTGACCCATCCTGCTTTAGTGGATTTAATAAATGATTCCAAATCTATCATTTTTAGACCACCATTTTTATAGTCTTGAATAAGCGTTTTTCTATTGATTTTGTCTAGTTTATCCTCCCACAAATAAGTAGACTTTTCATTCGATTCAAGAACTCTGTTGCAGGAGTCTCCAAAACAATTAGTATATCAGTTTTGGTAGATTACCGTTATCTGATACTGTTCTTACATTTTCCGAGCGGCCATACTGTACTTACACATGTGGAATTATCCATGATAATGTTTGTGGAATTATCCGAGCAGTCATACTGAACTTACACATGTGAAATTATCCATGACAATGTTTTAGCGGCCATACTGTACTTACAAATGTGGAAGTATCCATGATAATGTTTGTGGAATTATCCGAGCAGTCGTACTGTACTTACACATGTGGAATTATCCATGACAATGTTTGAGCGACCATACTGTACTTACAAATGTGGAAGTATCCATGATAATGTTTGTGGAATTATCCGAGCAGTCATACTGTACTTACACACGTGGAATTATCCATGATAATGTTTGTGGAATTATCCGAGCAGACATACTGTACTTACACACGTGGAATTATCCATGATAATGTTTGTGGAATTATCCGAGCAGTCATACTGAACTTACAAATGTGGAATTATCCATGATAATGTTTGAGCGACCATACTGTACTTACAATGTGTTATTATCCGAGCAGTCATACTGTGCTTACAAATGTGGAAGTATCCATGATAATGTTTGTGGAATTATCCGAGCAGTCATACTGTACTTACACATGTGGAATTATCCATGATAATGTTTGTGGAATTATCTGAGCAGCCATATTGTACTTACACATGTGGAAGTATTCGAGCAGTCATACTGTACTTACACATGTGGAATTATCCATGATAATGTTTATGGAATTATCCGCTGTATTTACACATGTGGAATTATCCATACTGTATTTACACATGTGGAATTATCCATGACAATGTTTGAGCGGCCATACTGTACTTACAAATGTGGAAGTATCCATGATAATGTTTGTGGAATTATCCGAGCTGTCATACTGAACTTACACAGGTGGAATTATCCATGATAATGTTTGTGGAATTATCCGAGCAGTCATACTGTACTTATACACGTGGAATAATCCATGATAATGTTTGTGGAATTATCCGAGCAGACATACTGTACTTACACACGTGGAATTATCCATGATAATGTTTGTGGAATTATCCGAGCAGTCATACTGTACTTACACACGTGGAATTATCCATGATAATGTTTGTGGAATTATCCGAGCAGACATACTGTACTTACACACGTGGAATTATCCATCATAATGTTTGTGGAATTATCCGAGCAGTCATCTGTACTTACAAATGTGGAATTATCCGAACAGTCATACTGTACTTACACATGTGGAATTATCCATGATAATGTTTGAGCGACCATACTGTACTTACAAATGTGGAAGTATCCATGATAATGTTTGTGGAATGATCCGAGCAGTCATACTGTACTTACATATGTGGAATTATCCATGATAATGTTTGTGGAATTATTTGAGCAGCCATATTGTACTTACACATGTGGAATTATTCGAGCAGTCATACTGTACTTACACATGTGGAATTATCCATGATCATGTTTGTGGAATTATCCGAGCAGACATACAGTACTTATATATGCGGAATTATCCATGATAACGTTTGTGGTAATTTTCCGAGCAGTCATACTGTACATACAAATGCGGAATTATCAATGACAATGTTTGTAGAATTATCCGAGCAGTCATACTGTACTTACACATGTGGAATTGTCCATGATAATGTTTGTGAAATTACAGTACTTACAAATGTGGAATTATCCATGATAATGCTTGTTGAATTATCTGAGCAGTCATACTGTACAACCGCTCCTTCAGTATTTCTGTATACAAATTTATTATCTGTAAATAAAATCGAGTCGATATTTCAATAATTTGTCGCCACAACTAGTCTTATATGTGTCGTTTCAATACGCATCATTGATTCTTTACAATTTGTATATGAGTCGTCACAACTAAATTGTTGTAAAGAATCATAGAATGCGTATTGAAACGACACATATACGACTAGTTGTGACGACTCATTTACAAATTGTTGTAAAGAATCATATAATGCGTATTGAAACGACACATATACGACTACTTGTGACGACTCATACACAAATTGTTGTAGAGAATCATATGATGGGTATTGAAACGACACATAAACGACTAGTTGTGAAGACTCATTTACAAATTGTTGTAAAGAATCATATGATGGGTATTGAAACGACACATATACGACTAGTTTTGACGACTCATGTACAAATTGTTGTAAAGAATCAAATGATGCGTATTGAAACGACACACATACGACTAGTTGTGAGGACTCATGTACAAATTGTTGTAAGAATCATAGAATGCGTATTGAAACGACATATATACGACTAGTTGTGACGACTCATTAACAAATTGTTGTAAGAATCATATAATGCGTATTGAAACGACACATATACGACTAGTTGTGACGACTCATACACAAATTGTTGTAAAGAATCATAGAATGCGTATTGAAACGACATATATACGACTAGTTGTGACGACTCATTTACAAATTGTTGTAAGAATCATATAATGCGTATTGAAACGACACATATACGACTAGTTGTGACGACTCATTTACAAATTGTTGTAAGAATCATATAATGCGTATTGAAACGACACATATACGACTAGTTGTGACGACTCATTTACAAATTGTTGTAAGAATCATATAATGCGTATTGAAACGACACATATACGACTAGTTGTGACGACTCATATACACATTGTTGTAGAGAATCATATGATTGGTATTGAAACGACAAATATACGACTAGTTGTGACGACTCATTTACAAATTGTTGTAAGAATCATATAATGCGTTTTGAAACGACACATATACGACTAGTTGTGACGACTCATTTACAAATTGTTGTAAGAATCATATAATGCGTATTGAAACGACACATATACGACTAGTTGTGACGACTCATTTACAAATTGTTGTAAGAATCATATAATGCGTATTGAAACGACACATATACGACTAGTTGTGACGACTCATTTACAAATTGTTGTAAGAATCATATAATGCGTATTGAAACGACACATATACGACTAGTTGTGACGACTCATATACATATTTGTTGTAGAGAATCATATGATTGGTATTGAAACGACGCATATACGACTAGTTGTGACGACTCATTTACAAATTGTTGTAAGAATCATATAATGCGTATTGAAACGACACATATACGACTAGTTGTGACGACTCATTTACAAATTGTTGTAAGAATCATATAATGCGTATTGAAACGACACATATACGACTAGTTGTGACGACTCATTTACAAATTGTTGTAAGAATCATATAATGCGTATTGAAACGACACATATACGACTAGTCGTGACGACTCATTTACAAATTGTTGTAAGAATCATATAATGCGTATTGAAACGACACATATACAACTAGTTGTGACGACTCATTTACAAATTGTTGTAAGGATCATATAATGCGTTTTGAAACGACACATATACGACTAGTTGTGACGACTCATTTACAAATTGTTGTAAGAATCATATAATGCGTATTGAAACGACACATATACGACTAGTTGTGACGACTCATATACATATTGTTGTAGAGAATCATATGATGGGTATTGAAACGACACATATACGACTAGTTGTGACGACTCATTTACAAATTGTTGTAAGAATCATATAATGCGTATTGAAACGACACATATACGACTAGTTTTGACGACTCATATACACATTGTTGTAGAGAATCATATGATGGGTATTGAAACGACACATATACGACTAGGTGTGACGACTCATTTACAAATTGTTGTAAGAATCATATAATGCGTATTGAAACGACACATATACGACTAGTTGTGACGACTCATTTACAAATTGTTGTAAGAATCATATAATGCGTACGACGACTTGTGACGTCTCATGTCAAATGTCAATATGACATGTACGAGTATTTATAATATGTCAGTATGAAATTAGTCGATATTTCGTGTGTCAGTATTACATTGTCGGTATGCCGTGTGTCAGTATGTCATGTGCGGATAAGCCTTTGTCGGTAATTTGGCCATCGCTCATAACACCTGTCCACCACAAATAACATTTGTTGATATAGAGTCTGTGAAATCAATTCTTTACAAACACATGTATTAATTCTACAAAAGATTGGTACCGTCTTGCCACACTGGATGGAATGGTTTAGGTTCATAATGACCCTGCATAAACTCTTTAAAATTCAACTTCTCTCCTTGCGTCTCATCTTCCTCTTCTGAAATAAATATATAAAATCGGTTTGCTCTGAGTAAAACACTAAAACAGATGTGTTTATGATATATTCATATAGTTTGCTGATCAATAAACGGCGTGCTGCAGCCGAGAATCGAATTCGCTGAGTATTTAATAATTCCGTGTCTTTTTAGACACAAAAGTTCACCTACTTCGGACCCGTATACTAGTACCCTGTGTTATACCTCTCGATATTCAATTTTAGAAACTGTAGGTAAATTAAAGCAAACGTTAAGATTTCAAAGTATATAGTTCATATATCACACGTAATGTGTTTAATACGGTACTAATAACAAACTATTCTATGGTGGCTGATTTGTGCCATCTCGTAATTTCGTTCTGGCTGGACTCCTACTCGACAGAACGAAAAAGCGAAAAGACCACAAATGACATTAATGGTGTGGGGTGAAAAAAACACGACAGAACAACGCCACAAAGCAGCTAAATAACGACACATATTTGGCGTTGTAGTGACGCATAGAGCTTCCCGTGAATACAGTCCTCCCCTTGGACCTATATGCGTAAGAGACGTTTGCTACAGGTTTACCACCACCAACTGCATGTAAACCTGCGAGGTGTAGTCGAATGTAGTTGTGTAGTAATCCCTCCTTTTTTGATGGAAATGGGCATTATAAGTAGGGGAAAAGTACCCATTTCTATTCGACTTTGTGGTTGTATGTATAAGAAGCGTATTAATAAGTTTTACTAAATCACTGATGAATATTTTCGAAATTTCGACTCTATGCTTGCGCTTTGTGAGCAATGAAAACAGTCAATCAATGAAAACATCTGTACCATTGACCTGTTTAAACAAACAAGAACTGTCTTACTTGTCTTTTGACACCACCTTTTCTGGTAATTTTTTCAAGTGAAAAAATAGTTTTCTATATGAAAATTACACTGCTGCATTATCCAGTTGCAGCAAATCATTAATATTTGACATTTTAACATTGGTGTCTATATAATTAGAGGTTTCATACCTACAGAAGTTACACATAGAACTCCAATTCTATGCGCATAATAGGTGTACGCATTGAGCTCCGGCATACATGATCGGAGGAGCTCAATGCATTGGTTGTGAACTGGATCTACGCAAAAAACTCGTTACCACAATGGACAGTATTTGGTTTCAGTCATCTGTTTATGTAAGATGAGACCAGTATGCCCAATACAGAATGGACGTTGTTTTTATCACGCTTCCAAATCGCTCGCATGTCAAAAATCTTCGACCTATTCAGTGTGTAGAAACTTCATTCCTATCATAAAATTCGTTCTACTTTCCCAAACAATTCCTTACGTTTCACTGGAAAATTTTAGTACAAATACTCGTATTTTACCTTTCTGCCATTATAAATATATATCAGTGACATTGAATTTTATTATGCAGGTGAAATAGTAATGCTTCTCGCATATTCAAATACTCACCATGTCTAACCTAGAACGAGAACTATATACGGTCGAATTTTCGGTTTGTCTAACGTTCCATTCTCGATATTTTCTGCTGACATCGATTGGGGACGATTGAGGTAAGAAACCCATTTTATTAGAGTAGATATTTCCTAGCTTTTAGGATAAGATATTGTGCGTACGATCCCGAAAGGATTGAAGTTTTACTAGCTCATATCATTTTAGCCGAGAATCCTCTACCTTTTCAATCATTCGTGAGAATGGACGACTTTCGTCGTTTTCGGATGGACCGTTTTCCATAAACCTTTAACATGCAACATAAACTATCTCATAACTTGCCAAATATTGACCCATTATCATGAAACTTTAAACAGTTTCAAGTTATCAATAATTCAATGGAGAGTTATGCCCCTTCTCACATTACTTGTACAATTTAAAAAAATCTACTCCATCATTCATGAAGGATTGCAAGCCCATGTTTTAAGCCAGGCGACACAAGTATTCCGCGGAACACTCGTCTAGTTTTTAACGCCTTTTAAAATATCAAAATGTTGTATGTTGTATCAGGGACCCTACATGTCAATTTGCATCCCATGTTATATATACTTTTGTGTCGTTTCGTAAGTTTCGGTAAGAAGAACTTATGATGCGAGTATGTTATTGAACACAACTTAAAATTACAGAAATATATAATGTCACCATATTTCACTTCTTTGCCAAAATAACAAAATAAAGAAGAAAAAATACCAGCAGTCGGGCAATTCAAATCTAAAAGGCGAAGATAATTACCACTGCTACGTTCTCAAAACAAATGTCTCACACCTAATAAAAGAAGAATAACAACAAGAAAACTACCAAGTACAAAACTACAAGAAATAGGCTCTACTCCATTAACTAAAACACCAAAAAAAAGAAGATATTTTGAAGACAATTGCACGGGAAAACATCGTATAAGACAATTGCACGGGAAGCATCGTATAAGACAATTGCACGGGAAAATATCGTATAAGACAATTGCACGGGAAAACATCGTATGAGACAATTGCACGGGAAACATCGTAATTGAGATAACACACTTCGTAAGCGCTCAAACCGTACAATATCACAGATGTGCAGTTTGACAACTGGAAGACTGTTCTCAAAGCGTGTGGTATAAAAGAAGTGTTTCTATTCTGTCAGCTTCTGGAAGATAGACAGTTGACAATTTATCACTAGCGCCCTTTCGTCCGAATAGTAAATTATTTTGTATTTTGCATTTTGTAGCAAACGTTTCTGAACCAATTATAAGAATGGGCGCGGGGCAAAATATACTCTGCTCCCACAACCCGGTCATTAGTCCACTCAGCCTGTGAAATTTTACCATTCAACATCAAACAAATTGCAACAGAAATGCTTTACTGATTTTCTGATAGTAACATATATTGCGAAAAATCACAAAAAAGTCTAGAAAAATCTAGATAGGGGAAAAAAGTATTTTATAGCTCCTATATTTACGCTTGTCATAAAACAACACCAAATTTAGAGTTATTTGTAGCTGCTGCATTTTATTTGGAATAATACATTTTAATGATGTATTACACTATTAAGACCTTAATCAATCATAACAATTACATCTTTGAACAATTACAAAATAAATGTATATTTTAACGCTGTTTGTTGAAAAGTGCATATTAAATTACCCCACCCACTGAAATCACAGTAGAGAAATTGCATATCAAAGGTAATGCTATGTTATATGCATTTCTTGTTACAGTTTCAGACAAATACTCAAATTAAGATTGATGATGAAGTGTAGGTTTAATATATTGGCCTCTATGTTGTAGCCGTCGGCATTGTCGGCAGCTATTAATAGTCCATTGCTAGCATCATTCCTTGATAATTATTTTTGGAAGAGTGAAAGGTAAATACTTAAGATTTATGGTGAAGCGCCGGGTGTTGGGGTGGGCTTGGGGTGTGTGAGTGGAGGGCGGATAATATATTGACCACTATATTGTAGCTGTCGGCAATGATTTATTAATCCATTGTTAGCGTTATTGTTAACCTCATTCGTAATGGTCATACCAACGTACGCTGTAACTGCGAACAATTATTAAAAATACCATAATAATAGTCATAATAGAGCTCAAAGGTTTTTAGACAATTCTTTAAATACATATATAACTGTTCCTACACAAAACTATCACAACACCATGGGTAAATATCCTTATATAGTTTAGCATTTATACTATAGTAATTGATGTTGCAGCATACTTGTAAGTTATACTACTTCTATGCCATAATTTGCAATGTTAATAACTAGTATATCAATAACTCATAGCTTTCACCATTGAAAGATAATGCCAAATCTAGTACAACATCGCAAAAAGCTTGAATACCCCTTACCGATTTATATATTATTTGCAACCCTTTATATGCTGATATGCTGAGCGTCAAGCAATGGAGATACTGGTATCTTTTTTTTCTAGTCATTGGTATGACCCGGCCGGATCATCCCGCATGCGAGGCGGATGATCTACCATTACGCCACCACTGTGGTTCTTAGCATTTATAATTGTGTCATGCCAAACTGCAAGGTGAGGACAAGGTGAGGTGAAGTACTAATACTGCCTAATTACAAGTAGTTTGTATTAATGTTAAGGCATAGATATACACAATTTACACGTTCTGATCGATGCATGAGATCTATCAAGACATTACCAC